>VZTY01020766.1:102995-141949 GCA_013400935.1 Turnix velox
CCCTTCCCATCCCTTCATCTCCCCCTTCCCATCCCTTCTTCTCCCTCCCTTGTTCCCCCTCTTCTTGTCCCCTTTCTTCCCCCTCTCTGTTCGTTCCCCTCTCTGTCACTCCCCGCCCTGAAAGGACGCAGTAACTTCGGCAGCATCTGCGTGCTGTCCCGGGGTGGGGCGGGTGTGTGCAGCAAAGTGGGATGCGTTTGGCGTGGCTGGGGATTCAGCCTCCCTTTCCCCCTTCCTTCGGACTCCGGGAACGGCCTTGTGGCCAGAAAGGGAAGTGAAACAGCGTCCCGGACGGTGGTGGGGAGAGCCAAGAGTGTGTGTGGGGGCCTCACTTCGCCGTGGCAACGGCAGCGGGCGATGGAGGCAACAGCGGGGCAGCGGCAGGGCCTGGCCGCATCCGCCGGCTCGACTGGCCGCTGCGACGGGCCGCCGCGTTCCATGGAAAGCAGCTGGGAGACGCAGGTGAGTCAGGGGTAAGCATCAGACTGGAAAAGAAACATACATACCCCTAGAGCCCCGTGGGAAAGGGAAGGCGACAGCGGTGGAGCACCCCGGTTCATAGCACTCCCGGACTTTCCGTCCTGGTCCTCCCTAGAGCCCGGTCAGGCTGTTCCCGTGGCTGAGGGCGACTCTGGGCGGGTAACCAGCGTCTAGGGGAGTTCGTGCGGGCGGAATGAGCTTCACAGAGTTTGGAAAATGGAAGTTTTAGAGCGGTTTTTCTTTGGTAACGTTTTTCCACTCGATTTTTGTGGTTTCAGGCATCCCGCGGTCCTTTGCACCTTTGTGCTCACTGGGGCTAATGGCTCTCTCTTTTCTTTGGTAAAAGAAAGCAGTCGAGGGCCCCTTCCTCTGTTTCCTCTCTATGAGGAGATACTTTTATCAGTGATGAAACTAAAAAAACCGTTTTAATAAACAGCTACCTGGTGTTGATTTTTTTTAAGAGGGCGGCTGTCTGCCATATTAATTACTCCTTTATTGAAAAGCTATGAAAAAGTTCTTCACAGTAGGTAACAATGGCAGAGGAAGCTCTGAAGACCTTCTGTAGAAGAAGAATTTGACTGCTTTGTTTTTGTGTTGCTTTTATGCATGTGTGGCTATGACATTAAGTAGACAGAACTTACTATTTTTTAAAAAACTGCGTAGTTTGCTCTTACTGTTTAATACCTTCACAAGCTGAAACTTCTGCTCATGTACAACTTGAATAAAGTCCATATGTGTCTCATTTTTCTAGAATGTGACACGGTGATGTAAATACCAAAAAAATTTCTCCTTGAAAACTATACCAGCCTATATGTGGGGGGTTTTTTTTGTTTATTTTCAGCAAATGTAATGGAAAGAAAGTAGAGATAAATTAGGATTCTTTCCACCTGGAGCAATTAGTAGTTTAGCCACTAAAGGCAAGAAGCAACTGTTACCCTTTTCTGTGAGGCGATCTCTCGTAATGATGTTTTTTTATTAGATAGAACAATGTAATTTTTATGAACCTTTTTGCTTCTACATTAAAGTAGCTGGTGATGAACCGGCACAGTAGCCTGTGTTGAAAAAGATTTGTCTTTCTCAGCCTCCTTAGTGAATGTTAATCAGGTATATGAACAAAATAGTGGGAGATAAATTAAACCATCTACGCTGTTTTCCCAGGAAAACACAATTAGAACACTAAGAAATAGAAAATAGTGTTAATAGATAAAAGCACTTAATGTATCAGTGAAAATAAGGGGAGACATTCAAGTCCATGAAAGTTGTTCATCTTAAACAACCATTATTGTTCAGCAATAACTTTGTTGAAGGAAACAAATTTCATTAAAATATAAAGCCTTAGTCTAATCATGTATGCCATAATTTAGGGATTGCCCTGGTAGGAAACTCCTCTTAATCTTCAAGTTTGCATTCAGGAACAAACAAAATAGAGTGTTTGGTGTCAGCTTCTGCCAGAGAGGGATTGGCACATGTGACTGGATGCATATGCATGTTATTAGCAAATAATTGCTAAGAAAAATCCTGCATTCAGCAATGTCCAACAAAATGAAGAGTGGCAGAAAGCAGTGTAACTTACATATTTGTGTCCTTCTGATCAGGCCTATAAGGATACAAAGAAAGTTAATTTTGGGAAAGAAAAAGGAGATGAAAAGATGGAATCGCCTCTTTAATGAAGAGAGTTGTTTTCTGACTTTCCTGCTTGTATTTTTAAAGTAATGATTTGATATCATGGATAAGTTTCAAAACTATCCTCCTATCTCTGGTGTCAGATAAACCACTGGATACAGTTACTGAGTATCAATGTATACAGCAAAATGCATGGGAAGACTGTTACCTGAGTACAAGATGGCTTAAGTAATCTCAGTGAGAGCTGACGACAGCCAACCTGCTGGAAGACAGAAAAGCTGCATTTTGTTTTCATCACCATGAAGATATTACAAGAAGCTAAAAGAATACACAGAAGGTCAAGATAAACCAATGCAGTAGTGTGAGAACTGTATGTAGATTTCTCTTTTTATCAGGCCTATCTAGGAGAAAGCAGAAAGCTAAGTATGCTGACTTCTTTGCAATACACTAATATAGATTGCATTGGCTAAAATATTAACACAAAGTATGACATCAAATGCTTAGATGGGAGAGAAAGGATTTTTTTTCCTTGTCACAAGCTGGTTCTGACTGATTAAAACAATGTCAGAGGTTCCCCAATGATTTTGGTTTTCAGTAGCTGAACAGATGGCTTAAAATGCTTAATAAACACAGGGCACGTTTCCAGAGAATCGAGATTGGTACTGAAGGAGTATGTCATCATCACCATATTTAGAAGATTTACAGGTCAGGAAGATCTTTGTTGCTTAATCTAGATCAGAAAATACATTATACTCTAGACACATGTAGTATAGTATCAGTTTACAGCAAGTAACAATTGAATGCTACAGGAGTAGAAAGAAGCTTAATAACACTGGCAGCTGCAGGGTGCCCTGCATCTTACCAATCCGTCTCCCCTCTGTGCAGGGGAGAGATGTCCAACTGAGGAAGCAGCAATTGCATGGCTCTAGCTGCTCAGCAGCAATTCCAGCTTTCTACTGTGTGTATGTGTGCAGGCAATAGCAGTTTTACCAGAAAGTGAGGGGGAAAAAAACCCCTAACTAGGCTGAGAGAAGAAACAGAGATCTATGGCCTGTGATTATTACCTTTTTGTTTCATCAGAGAAAGAGAAAAGCTGGAAAAGCAGGTTTTAGTTCATTGAATTTTTATCAAACTTAAATTGTAAGGGAATTAATTAAGTAAAAGTTAAATGGAACCTTGTTTGGTGGTACACAGGCTGAAAAATGAGTTCTTAATGTTGGCTTGAAAGTAAGTGCTAATAAGGTCATAACCATGTAAAATAATAAAAAGCCCCACTTCCCCTCTTCCCTGTCACTTTCTGCATTTTGAAATCTGTCTTTTGAAGGAGTTAATTTACTGCAATTGCATGTGCTGATTTTTGCTGAGCTAGATTTAATTTTCTTCATAGAAGAAAATATAGCTAATATGGAGCTATGTTCTGGATATGGGGTGAGAACGTTGAGCAATGCTTGCACCAAGTCAAGGCCTTTTGTGCTCCCCACACCACTTGGCCAGTGAGTAGCATGGAGGTGCACAAGACTCCAGCAGGAGACATAGGTGGGACCCCAACTGACCCATCCCACAATGGGAGGAGTGAATGAGCCAGTGAATGGTGCTTAGTTACTGGCTAGGGTTAAACCATAACTCAGAGCAGACTTTTGTTGCCAGCGTTTTGAAGCTAAAGATGTCTTAAATGAGCTATTTATACAGCTGTACAGATAGCACTTTCTGTCTTATTGTGGAAGAAGTGCCACAAAACCTCTATTTTAACTAATGCATATAGCTCTCTCAAAGGTGGACTGACAGGGCAGAGGTTATTTATGTCCTGATTGCTGTATGAGCCATCTTACCCAATATGAGTACAGCATGTTCTAGCTCTGAACCTAGCATCTGTATCTGCAGCACAGGATGTGATTTTTCTCGTGACCTGCAGGTTAGATGAGTTACTTTTGTGAGCTCAGTGCAGCTGTGAGTGTAGTTTCAGAAAGCTTTAGAGCAATTTAGCTTAGTTGTGTCTGAGCCTGGCCTGGTTGTGGCCTGTTGGAGAGACCCTGACTTCCAAACAAGCAGCAGGCAAAATGGAAACACTGCTTAGCTAAGCTCTACATGCTATGCCGATAATTAGCAATTCTTTACAATAAAAATCATGGTTATTTATGCTCTTTTCTTTAAGCTAAATGTTTCATTTAATGTACTGAAAGAGTGCAGATGGCAGAATGGAAATATGCTTTCTAGAACATATACAGCAACATCATCTATTAATTGTTTGCCTCGTGGCTTAAGACAAAGCAATCTTTGGAAATACTGGATTATAAAATCTGCTGTTGTACCGGTTAAGAAGTTGAGTTTTAGTTTTTGGAAGGATGAGAATGTACTTGCAAACTTGTCTGCAGGATAATGTGCATATCAGTGAGCTGGTCAATTTTCAGAGAAACAGTGATAAACAGTGTATCTAAAGGATTTTGGTTCAGAAAGAATGTTCAGACTGCTTTAGAAATAGAAACATGTATTTCAGCTGTTGTATAATGTAGCAATCACTCCGACACAGTAAGTGTCAACATGTATTTTGCTAGTAATGTATATAGCCGCTGTTAAGCCAGAAAGTAGTGCTTCATTGTTTAAAGAAGGATACTTTGTTGCTTTTTTTTTCTCTTAATCTGGATGATTACTAATAAAATATCAAGGTGATCCACTGAGGCTGTAAAATAAATTTTCTTTGCATCTTAAATGGATTGAGTAGAATAGTTAATTACTATTCTGGAAAGGCAGCCCAGGACCCAAGCCTAATTTGTTATTAAACCTCACATTTGGTGGCTGACATGCTTTCAGTGCTGCTGTTTCACACAGATGTGCTGATACTGCTAGTTATCCAGCTATGCAGGTACCTGGCAAGGAAGTTTAACTGTATTCTAATGTAGTTTTCACAGGAATGTGGCCGTGTCCAAGTGTGTTTTGTTTTGATTAGTACTTCTTGACTAATATGTTGTGATGGGCAGGCAAAGGAGGCTAGATCATTTCACTGAGAAAGCAGAGACAGTAATAAAATGCAAATTAAGATTTTTATATGTATCCTGAACAGCTTAAACTTCATGACCACTTTGAGTAAGCTTTGAGTTAATGTGCAGTCTCACCTGGGAAGTATTTCTATTTGTCAGTATGGAAGAAAAGACATTCTGTCCTATTAACTGGTGAGACAATGTCTCTGAGCTAGATTGTACATTTGCTGAAGAGAAATGACATACAGTTAAAATCATTAAACAACTGGTCTTTGAACTTTTGAAATATAAATTGCCACCAACTAATAAAAAAAATATGGAGTTGAATGAGTGTGAATCTTTTGAGGTAAGAGTCCTCTTTTAAAATGCTTGACTTACTACTAAAGCATGCTGGCAAGCTGATGAACACTCTACCTGGTGGAGCCTGATGTGAAGTTAGCTGACTTTAAGGTTAAATGAACAGTAACAATGTGCAACAGCTGAAAAGAGAACCTTTTAATTGTTTAATGCTAGACAGCTCTTACTAAGTAATACTTGTGCTTTCCTTGCAGATTGAATCACAGGATTGTCTCTATAAGAATCTTTGAATTATTTTGCTGCAGGAATATCTGGAGTTTCTCTTGTGTGTGTGTGTATCAAATATTGTTCATTAGAGATTTTTCTTCTATCTGTTACCAAAGACTTGTTGAATACCCTTTTTTGACATAAATTTCTAACCTTTGCAGTGTCAGAGAGAAATGGGAGCAAACTGGTGGATGCTACAGGGAAGAAAATATAGGTGCTGTTGCATTTATAATTGAAATATAATCTATGGTAGTTTGAAAAGTCCTCGAGATCCAATTGTTAATTGGTAAACACTGTTTTCAAGGGAAGTAATCCTCAAGAACTCTTCTAAAAAGGCAAATCCATGTCTTAGACCCTCTCCCATAGGAAACCTTGGATGTAGATATTTGTTTTACACTGGAGGCCTGTTTTTCTGCTTCAGAAATGTGGGAATGAGAAAATGATCCTGAAGCAGATCCTGAAGGGTAAATGTCTTGCCTAAAGCAGAACAGGAAATTGCAGTAGGACTTCCTAAATGGTAGGTTAATTCTTTAAGGAGTACTGTCTTTCACCATAAAATGCTTCTTGCGCATTATTACAGGTTAAAATATTAGTCATATCTATCACCTCATCAAACAAGCCAAATGAGGAGAAGCTGTATTTTTCAGCTATGACTGGATGAGTTCTTTTGTTTACTGGTTTGAGCTGAATTAAGATACTAGGTGGCTGATAGTTGTATGGTCAATAGATGTTTCAGACAAAAAGTGTTTTTTGGAACCGAGTAATTTACTTGTATAGGAAGTAAGTAAGTGGTTGAGTATTTTTAAGTTTTAGCTTTCCTTTGTGAAGTAGTTAAATATTCTTACCTTAATTAAATGTTTTGGAGTCCTAATGTTTAACTTTGAAAGTACCTCAAGCTAAGAAAGTCTTCCCTTAGCTTTTGCTGTAATCATTGCAGTTCTATGAGATACAATCCAGCAGAGTAGAATATGTTTTTCTTTAAATTCCTTCACTTGCATTAAGTGTGGATTTACATCCATGATTTTTAAATTATCATTTCCATAAAGATATTGACTCTATTTTGTGGTATTTTTAAAACAGCAGAAAAGTAATATATGCTTTCAGCTTTTAACCACTAGATGGTAGCTAACTGCTATCTTTAATTACCTGTGGTAAAAGAAATCTCTTTGCCAAAGCTGTGCAATTTAATACTACCAAAAAAAAAATAAATCTTCCAACAGTGTGAAGTGAAGGTACATAATTCCTAAACTAATATGACAACTTAAAATTTTCATCTAAGAAGTTTCTCTCTAATTCAGTTGATTGTGCACTTAGCAGCTTACCCCAAATCCTGAATTAATGTTTTGTAGTGGGCTGAATGTAGTCCCAGCTATTCAGATATACATGATACACATATTCATGATAAAATTATTCAGATAATGCTGAGTTATAATACAAGATTGCACATCCTCCCTAGTGTGTATGTTACACTACTAAACATAATGCAACATCACCATGGCTCTTGCACTCCTGCAGAATCTGGGGAATAAATGTATTCTTCAAATCACAGATCTTATTGTGGTTCATTGATAAAATGAAGGGTTAAAGAGTGGGTATTTTAGTTGATTAAGAGCTGCAAGAAAATTTGTTTTTTTGTGAATGGTAAAATGTTTTTTGTAATTATTAAATAACCATGATAAAACAAAGAGCCCTTACTGAGTTAATTATTGCATCACAATTCCTCAGCAAAAGCTGATCTCAAAAATCTTTACAATTAACCTGGATTATTGGGTTAATTTACATACATATGATACACTATTCAAAGTAATGCTCTTGTGGATGTAAACCAAATTTCTAATGCTATATTTTAATAGAAATTTCAGCAGTTATAAGCTTTACCAAAATTAAGGCCAAGCATTATTTGGTTTTGTGGCTTGTAAGGCAAAGCAGTGGTACAGGTGGTAGTAGTCTTGAATGTGGTTGCTGACTGAAAAGTTATTAACCTTCTACGCTGTTGGTTGTCTGAATGGTGAATTAATAGCTTTGATATAAGTCTGAATTGTGACCTGAAGACAGTAAGGACGGTGGCAGTTCAATATTGTCTCAACCATTTCATTACTTTCAGTTTTTCTTTTTAATACACAGTAAGGTGGAAGATCACAGGAAGTTGCTTTCCATAAGCGTTAAAAAAAAATTAAAATCTTACCATGCCTATTATCTAGTCCTATAAATGCAGTCTATTTAAAAGGTTCTAAGTGAGAGCTGACTGAGGAGCTGATCATAAGATTGTGGAGCTTGAAACCCTGAAAGATAAAAGCAAGATAACAAGTAGGGTCACATCCTTAGATGACAGAAGAGTAGATTTTTTACTTCTTCAGTGGTTTTACCTAGAGAGAAATGGGACTGAGGAAAACTGATCTTCCTTAGATTGCTAAGATCATTCAGTGTACAGGATGAAGAGCAGGCCTTGCAGAAGGATGAACATGAAGACCCTGTTCAAGGTCAAACATGTAAGCTTCTATAGAAGTCAGGTATGGTGCAATATAGAGGAATATATAGAAATATATCTATCTATAAATAGAGGAGCAATATAGAGACAGTACCTGAGTGTGCAGAGATAAAGTTAAGAAAGCTGAAGCTCAGCCGAATTTCAAACTTGTGAGGAAGGTAAAGGGAAAACGAGAATGTCTTTTCAAAGTATGCTGGCAGCAAAAGAATATGTAGGCCCACTGCTGTGTGGGAGAGGAAACTAAGTCACAAAGAACATGGGAAAGGCTGAAGTATTTAAAGTCTTAAGTGCCTCATCTACCTTTCTAGATTGCAGATTTACAGAGAAGGACTGAAAGGTCCTTTTCTACATCAAGTTGAACATGAGATAGCAGTGCATGTGGAGGCAAAGAATACTGGCCACAAACAAGGCTGAAGTAGCCCGCAGGTTGACAGAGCAGAAAAAGTCGTGGGACACCAAGATGGCCAGGAGGCCAGAGTGCATTATGTACAAGAAAGTACTTGGAGAACTGGGTTTGTTCAGCCCTAGGGAGAAAAGACTAAGAGATGTTATTGTACCCTAGTCATCTAATGGGAGGACTCTGTTGAACTTTCCATGAAGGAAATAAGAGCCAACATACCCAAGCTAGAATGTAGATTTCAATTAGATGGAAACAGTCTTTATGTTGGGTGGTGGAACACCATGCCCATGAGGTTGTGGAATTTCCATCTTTGGAGATATTAAAAATACAACTGAGCAACTGAACAACTTCTAATTGGGCTTGCTTTGAACAGGAGGCTGGACTAGATAATTTCCACAGATCTCTTTAAATGGACATGATTTTGTAGTTCCTTAAGTTAGTTACTGTGATCTTAGATCCATGGTTCCTCAGGGGTTCTTTGAAACATCTAAGTTTATTTGTTCCTTGTTTATTTAAAAGAACTTTCATTGATGTATGGCAAATTTAAGCCTGTTAGGCTGAATTTTTATATTAGAAATCATGTACATCCTGCAAAGAGGGAAATAATTCTCAGCACTCTGAGTACATCCAGGATTAACTTGATGTGTAATATTTAATAGAGCATTTAGTTTAAAAAGATTAAATTGTAAAGGGTTCAGAGAAAGCTACAGTTGTTTGCTGTTACACAGAATGCATTTTTTTCAGTCTTTTTCAAACATGCATATGCATTCAGATTTGATGGTAGTAGGTGGGGAAAATGGGATGAAAAAATCAGATAATGTGGGAAAAATGGCTTTAACTCATGATTTTTATCAACACTGAGGTTGTCAAGTGATTTTAGACATGATTCACATTGATGTGAGTGGAAGCAGAAATATTTAGCGATGTTCTAAGCCTGAAATAGCTGTAAAAATTTCTTATTTCATTGTTCCTAATATTGGATAGCTAGTTTGTTTTTCTTGGCATTTTCAAAAGGACATCAGATTAGATTCTGTCACTGAAGTGGAAAAAAATAGGCCATTTTAAGAAGAAAAAATGTAATGTTCCTTTTTGAAGGAAAATTGTATTAAGCAACCATTGTTCAACTGAAAAACTGCTGAGATTGAATGTACTTGTATAAAAAAATATGAATAGAAAACTCAGTAATTTAGTAATCTGTAGGTAAAAGCTGTTAGAACACTACTTGACTGTTTCTATAGATTTAAACAATCATCTCTGACAAGGAAACGAAAGTGTCTGTTGACGGTGTCAACAGTATCTGATTACTTAAGGTGAAACACAAATCAGATAAGCAGTTATGAAATTGACACTTGCAAATGGTTATGCTGCCCTTCAACATGTTGAATCATATCAAGTAGTGTTTGCACATAAACAATATCACCTTAACAACACTGTGGTTGGTAACAGTAATTTTCAACTCCTAATCTATAAGCAGTAAATGCTGATAGTGAGAGACCTCTAGTTTCTGCAGTAATTGAATTTAATTATCAAGCAATTTAAATACATGTTATAACTGAATTTAAGTACTGAGATAAGGTTATTAGTTGCTGGTCCTTAATGTGAGTTCTAGTTTTGTTGTATTCCTAAAGGTAAAGAGTTAAGTAAGTATCAATGAAATGTTGGGGGAGAGTGCTAAATGATGACAGAAAAGCATCCTCCATGGTTTGAGCCTTATTGCTGAAGAACAGTACTTTGTGTTTATATCAAATAGTACAATGTTTAAAGCTGGAAGAAAGCGACTTTGGAAACAGAGCATTGGCAGAGTTATTAAGGTAAGGAAAATTGAACTCCACACTACATCAAAATTACTAATTGTATAATTCGAATAAAGATGAGAATTCAGGGGAAGAGAGTATAGAAAAATGTGTTTTTAAAGTGGTTTTAGACAATGACATTAATTTCACAAAACATTTGAATTCTGTAAAACCAGAAAAACTTTGCCTTTTAAAGCAAAACATAGTATTTGGGATATGTAGTTAATTTCCTAACTAGTCTTATCAAGCAATACTTATAGATATGATTTGCTTTTAAAAGTAAATTTGCACTCAGATATTTATGCATTTGACTGCAGGTATTCACATCTTGTCCAGATTGTGGCAGTGATCTGATAATTTTATATAATAACTTCACAAATGTTATTACAATACAATAAAGACCTTGATGCTGGATCTGGAAGATCACAGGGATTCCTGCCACTAAGGAAAACTGGATTGAAGTTTAACTTGATTCTTCCCATTTGTAAAATAGGAACAAAATTGTGAAGACTATGTAACATCGAGAAATTAAGATCCTTAGACTTGTTTTAAAACCTGATGATTTGAACAAGCTGTTCCGGATTTAATGTAATAACAAATGTGGGATTGCTTTAATTCTGTGTGGCATGTGTGTTTTGGACAGGAGTGAATAAAAAGTGTGTGTCAGTTGATAATTAAGTGTGCTTGGAAAGCGTGAAATAATTTGCAGTTCACTTTTATAGGGAAAACTGTGAGCAATGCTTATGCAATACAGAACATCTTAGTTAAAGGAGAGGGAGAAGAACGCCATGAGTCTTGGATAAGAGTAAACTGGCAGTAGAACTTGCTTGGTTCTTGATTCTTTTACTGTTGAAATCCCCAGTGAAGTTTGAGTCTATTGCTCACCCATAAGACTTTGACCTGAGTGTGTCTAAATTCTGTTATATAGAGTATTTTGACAACCAAATGCATCATTTGCTGGATAAACTGTGTTCAGGGACGAGTTCTAACTTGTGCAGTTTTGGCTTGCGTACTAGGTTCCATTCATACTGCTGTGTCCACAGAGACACCAGCACTCTGTAATGGAAAAGTTGGCAATAGTCAATATTTGGTTTCTAAGCCTGTGTTTTCAAAGCATGTATTATGTCTGATCTTTTAGTACTCTCTCCTTAAAGATATATACTTATATACTCCTGTGATAGTTAGAAAACATTTTTAAAAATTTTAGCTTAGTCGTAATCTGTTGTTTCAGTAATTTGTGCTTTGTTTCATGATTTGTGATTGTTGTGGGTTTAAGCATATGTTAAAATAGATTTAGGAATCTTCCCTTTATTCTGCTACAGGAGGTGATGTTTACACAAATTAGTTTCCTGTGCTAAATTTTTTGTATTTAGGAATTAAAAATTTCACAGCTTTACATAATACAAGACAAATTACTTACTATAACTAGACACATCATCAAAGAATGACTTTTTAGTAAATTAGTTTAGCTTTGTACTTGCATCTTTTGTGGGTCTGTCATATGGTCTTTCTTTCCTTTGTAACTAAGAGGGATTAAAGAAAACAAATGTAATTGTGCTGCTGTTCGTTAAATAGAGAACTGAGGTAAAGCTGTAGAAGGGGTGTGGTTAGTAGGTCGAGAGAGGTTCTCCTCTCTATCTTCTCTGCCCATGTTAGACCACATCTGGAATACTGTGTTCAGTTCTGGGCCCCTCAGTTCAAGGAGGACTGGAAACTGCTTGAGAGAGCCCATTGCAGAGCCACAAAAATGATTAAGGGCTTCTCCCTTATGAAGAGTGGCTGAGGGAGCTGGGTCTCTTTAGCTTGGAGAAGGGGTGACCTCATTCATGTTTATAAATATGTAAAGGGCAGGCGTCAGGAGGATGGAGCCAACCTCTCTCCTCTCACCCAATGATAGGACAAGGGACTATGGGTGCAAGCTGGAACAGAGGAGATTCCGTATAAATATGAGGAAAAACTTCTTCATGGTGAGGGTGACGGACCACTGGCACAGGCTGCCCAGAGAGATTGTGAGGTCTCCTCTGGTGATATTCAAACCCCTTTTAGGCACATTCCTGTGTGACCTGATCTGGATGCTCCTGCTCTGGCAGGGGAATTGGACTAGATGATCTCTTGAGGTTCCTCCCAATCCTTGACATTCTGTGATTCTGTGAAACATGCAGACAGCTTGCACTGATTAGAGACATATTCACTAGAATAATGCAAACGCCTTCTAAAGGTAATGCATGATAAATGCAATTGAGTGTCTCAATCTTCATAAAATTATGGCTTTACTATCTAGTAAATAATTCCCTATTTTCTTTTTGGCAGAGCTGATGAAAAAGTTAACTAGACTTTTAAAGTTTTGTGACATACTAACAAATGCTCATACTAACAGATATTACTGTACTTAGACATCAAATATTGCCTAATGTTATGCGAGCAGCTATCTCCCGTAGCTAGTGTATTTGTTATAGGACTTGAGAGACTGCAATTAATGGATTGGATAACCTACATAAGCAGCAACTTGTGAAAGAATTGAGAGCTATGAGCATATTGAGGGCTATTTGCATAGGTGGATTTGGGAACTGATAACCACTGCAAGATATGTACTTTGTGCAGCAATATATCTGCAGTTCTGAGCTGTAAATGCAGCAGAGCTGTAGTTCAGAGAGCTTTTAGCTGGATTAAGCTCAATAATCATCAGGGTATTAGCTGTAGAAGAACATTGTTTGAGAAGATGGAAGACAGGCCAATGCTGTGATGACATTTCACTTCTGAGAAAGTGGAGACCCTATTAGGTACTAACAGAAGTGAGAATCCATGAAGTGTGTGTATGAACTAATCTGCTGCTGCATTCTTCCTCCATAATCTGTGTGAAGAACAAAATTTGCATGTTTGTCTTTTACATGGAAAAACATTTCCAGTGCATTCAGCGTATATGAAAGCATCCTAGTAATTATGAGTTTGCCAGATACTTGAAAATTCCTTCAGGAGGTAGAAAAGATATTTACATAAGAGCATAAAGTATATCATTATAAGTCCTATTGGCTTTGCAGGGGCAGTGGATAAATCACTTGTGCATACTTTATAACATTACTAAATTTGTCCTTATCTCTGGGGAAATAAAGACTGAATTTACAAGCAATGAAACATAATTTTAATTTTTTTAAAATGAAATTATATTAAATTTTGTAATCTGCAGGAATAATTATACGAGTAACAATTCCAGAAGGCTTTTTTGTCTATAATGTAATGAGGTGCATTACATGTGGGTATTCAATTTAATTAGAAATGTAGGCATACAGCTTGAAGAATGGTATAACAGCTATAATAGCACCTTTGTAAACACTTGTGCATCTTGAGGCTTGTGGCTTTTTTTTACTTCTCATTACACTAAAGAGATAATCTACGAAACTATAGTTTCTTCCAGCCACATCTATCTTTATTAGAGAATGTTTATTATATCTTCCATGAGTAACAAAGATTGGTCAGAATCTCGTCTTGATGTTCACCTGTGACTAACTGAAAAACTGGGACTAAGGACTTGGGAGATTGAAGATAACTTGTAGACTTGGAGAATGACAGAGTTGTATGTATAAACTAATTTTTTAATAGAGCCTTTCAACAATTACATAATGTTGTGCAAAAGACTGATGATAGAAATTTTATGATAAATCTGAAAATTACTTCTAAAAATTTAATATGGCGTAAACATTTGACTGCAAGTATGGAAGAATGTCATAGCCTTTACTTTTTAAAAGAAGTTTTAGAGTTGTCTTTATTTTCAGAATTGATTGTGAATTATTAATTGTCAACTTTGTGTTTTTTAACAGCAAAAAGTCACGGAAGAGAAGGAGGCTAAACGTGCTCGACTGGATGCCAGGCATGATTACTTACTGGATACTGTTGCCTTTTGTGTGAATCTGGATAGAGGAGAAGTAGAAGATGCTATTCTTGATGGCAACCAGGTGATCTGATAAATTTGTTAGTGAAGCTCATGAGGTGCTTGAGAAATGATATTGCTGTCTGTGAGATAGTTGTTAGACTTTATGCCTGAGATTACTCAAGTAATTGAAAAAAAATTTTCAGTAATTTGTAGCTAAGTTGAATAAAAGTGTCCTTATTTTCAGGACCTTGTGTAACTATATTGGTTTTGAAATTTATTAGAATTTCTACTTTTCAGTAGTTACAGATTGTACCGTAAAAGCTATGACTGTATTTCATGCAGGATCCACAGCATGAAGTATCTCATTTCTTCAATATACAGTACATATTCAAGAGTCCTGTCCACAGCAGGCTGTATGTTATTGCTCTTGCCATTCAGCTACCACCAGAGTTTGTGGGAATATATTTTGTTCTTGTTTATTCAATTAAATCAGTTGGAAACTGATGGACAAAATAGAATCTGAACAAAAAAGAGATCTGACCCCCCTAGTTCGAAATATGAATATTGCAGAAATGAAGTATCAAAGTTGATGTTGTTATATGCAATGGAGATATGTTTTATGATGATTATGAGAAGGCAATAGGCATGACTTGCAAATTGGATACTCTTCACCAGAAAGGTAACACAGCATGGCAATAAGTTTACTCAAGTAAGTTGAGGAATTCCTGTCCTTGAGGTTTTTGAAACTCAGCCTAGGCAATGCTCTAGGTGTCCTGAGCTGCTGTTGATGATATATTAGGCTGGCTTCAAGGTCTCCCAAAAGTCCTTTCTGACACTTCCGTCATTCCATGTGATGCAGGAAAAGAAGCTGTGCAAAACGCTTGTGTACAGGTTAAGAAGTAGAACTTGTTTCAGCCTTTGTGCATTCTGCCTCTGAATGAGTTTTCTGACGAAGTCTATTGCCTGAGAATAATTGTCAGATGATAAAAATACTGACAGTTGTTATACTTGGAAAGAGAAATGTGTAATAGTTGTTTTAAACTCATCTTGGAGGGTACTACCAAGATTTTCTGAATAGCAGTTGATGTCATCTTGTAACTGAGGCCCGTTATTAATGGAAGAGGGATAAACGCGACTTGCTTTGTGCTGCTGGTGATCTTTTAGCCTTTTTCCTGAATTAGAATCACAAACAGTATGAACAAGTATTTCTGAAGAACCTCTACAAGTCCTTTCTGCTGGAAGATTACTGTGTAACTAAGGACTATGTGAAAAAATGACTCATAGATCTGAAAAAAATGGAACAGTGAAATTGCTTGGAATATAAATAAATAAAGGCTTTCGATGTTGCTATAGAACAGTTACAGCTGTATGTTTCCTACTTTCATCTTGTTAGCTGAATGGCAATAAGAACAATATGGGTGAGGGACCTCAGTGAGGTGCTTGTGTGCTTCAGTAAATACCCAGTTTATACTCTCAGTTTAAAAGGTGATACACCTGAAATATAGCCTGGTTTTATTTGATTGTGTTCAGTATGGAAAAATTTGAATGGTTCAATTAAGTGCTAAAGCAGAAGGCAACTTGATCATATTTTGAAGATTGGACCTTGCATGTCTATTATTAAATAATGATAAATGGATGATTATTTATCAGCATTTTATGTTAAAAATCAGAGCAGGTTAAACTGTTCATAATGAGTATGCTCTGCATAACAATCTCAAACAGATAGAACGAATTGACAAATTCCTGGCCCCTGGAGGTTTCTGCCATCTGATGTTTTACTACCAAGATGTAGAAGCAACAGATACAGGTAAAGTAACTTAGGTTTTTCTGAAAGGTGATGTAGTTGTGCTGAGCAAGCGGGAGAGGAAAAAGCAAATTTCTTCTGGAGCTCATGGCTGGTTTGGTTGTACTGGGACATTGGTCCTTGAAATGAGGATTGGTGAAATTAATGGTTACTGAAGCTTCTTAGTGCCCTTGTGCAGTTTGCTAGTATGTAGCAGCAAGGTACTCTACAACAATTCTTGCCTGGGGGCTGGGAAATAGTGTTAAACACTTGAAAGATGACTAACTTTCACACAAGGTGAGGAGTGACAGGTGATCTTCCCCCTTTGATCACACCACCCAATGTTGTCTAGAGATCTACTAGATGCTTAGCACATGACCATTCACTCAGATGGTCCTATTTCATGACAAGTGGCCCCAAGAGACCTACATTACGGGTAGCAGGGCCATTAACCTGTAAGTCCCTTCTGTTCATATTTTCTTCCCCAATGTCCTCATGGGACCACACTTATGGGGGAAGCCTCCTTCTTGCTTTCTGTGGAGGCAGAGAATCTTTGTGACAAGGACATCCTCCCTTTGCCCTTGGCTTTTGCCCTTGGGCCTCTTGTGCTGCTGCTGTTGGGACTAGCCAGGTGCTATGTCACCTTTCAGACCTTGTGACTACTTGGTGGGAGTTCACCCCCTTGTTTACCTTGGATGTAAAAAAAGGACCTCAAATAGTTATATGTATACACATAAATATTTATACATATGTAAATATACCTGTATGAGTGCACAAATATGTATTTATAAAGTATGTATTTTCAGCATATATGTATCTATCTAAAAGGTATATCTAAAAGGTATAAAAACCAACTTGAATAATTGCATTTTGATACATATATGTATCCATGTGCGTATAAATGACCATCAAATATAGATGTCCGTGTATGCACATTGAAGTGTACATAGGAACAAAATGAGTAAAAATACAAATTCAGTTTAGAAACCTGTTGAGCAAGTTCTAACCTCCCTGAGTTGAAGTGGTGGAATTACGTTATAGAGGGTGTGAAGAAAGGAGTGAAGCCTGGAAATCTAATCAGAGTCCCCCCTCACCCATCCCTAAACAGATCAGTTTACCCTGAAGTATGATTGTAGTGGCCTTTTGATCTTTAAGACGTAAAGCTTGGTGCAGGCAAAATGAAAATCTGAGGAAAAAACCCAAAAAAACCAACCAGAAACCAAAGGCAGATTTTTATCATGCTTTATCTTGTTTTGAATGACCCTTTCAAATACTCAGCTTAACAACTTACAGGTTCCTTTCCAGTAAAGGTCATCTCTTTTTAAAAAGATTGCAGTATACTACCAACTTCAGCTCTGCATATTGTGGGAACTGCTTCTTGGTAATATTTTCCTAGTGTTACCAAGAGCCTAAACATGGAGCAAGTGTATTCGTGTTGGGGAAGAAGAAAGAACCCATGTTGTTTTGTTCCCATTTTCCCCCAAAAGAATTTACGGCAGTTTGTGTATCCTTCATTCTAGAAGTGCTCTGTTTATTCTTTTTTTTAAAGTCTTAGGTCTACACATTCTTGAGGAAATAGAAACTTCTTTGAGGTAAACTACATGTGCTGATTTTTAATTTTTTTTTTAAAGCAATAGAGCATTATCTGCAATTATGTGATAGAAAGACATGTAGGAGGGTCTTGAGCTTGAACCTTTGCTTCAAGGAAAACAAATAAATTACTAGAAATTAAAATCTTGTGATGTGAGAATGCCAAAATTAGATGAAATAGTTCTTGCTGTGCCTTGAGGACTTTTAGTACTGTGTTCTGCCTATGCATGGTTCCATGAGGTAGCCCCGGGGGACTAATTCTCAGAGATATACAAATGATGACTGAATTGTTTGTTTTGAAAACTTTTCTTTTAATAAATAATCTGTAGTTTTTAAATGTTTCTTTTATTTGAATCTGTAGAGCACTTTGGCCTTCCAGGAACGGGAATCAATTCTGTTTTGGGAAAGACTAAATCTAAAGTATTTGTGACAGAAGGAAAAGAAGTTGCTTTAACTGGTGTATGCATTTTCTTCATTAGATCTAGTCCTTATAAACCCATTACAGCTGAGAATATCTATCAGGTAAGACTGACTGATCACTGTACACTATTTAAAATTAATTTTCTTTTTGAGGTATTTAACTCTCAACATGTGTTTTTGCAACCATTGATATAAAGGAATGAGAAGAAGAATGAAGTCTGCCTTAATGAAACAGGACAAAAAAGGAGGGGAATGGAAAAAACCAATGTTGTCTAGAGACAACAAGCTGAAACGTATCATTGCTCTGAAAAAAGGATGCTAAGGAAGAAAATCTGTAACAATCCAAAATAGCAAAGAGTCAATACCTGTATAATGCTCTTATAAATTTTAATGAAAAAATAAATCAAAAAGCCTTTCCCCAAAAATGGCTTTATTTTCAAGGGTATATAAACAATTATAAATAAACAAGCTTTTCCTTCTGAAAGACTCCTTAAATCTATGACAGTTTAAAGTGAATAAAGCTGGATCAAGTGCAACACTAGCCTGAGTAAAATGTTGGTGTCTCTATATCTGTAGTCATGATAATCAGAGAACTAAATATGAATCACAAGACAAATGAGAATTTAGTTTGTGGAAAACTTCCTATACACTTCAAAATGGAAACTTTCAGGTAGAACTGCTAAGCCAGCAAGTTTTAACTTCCCTCATCTCTTCTGGGAAAACCCTTAAAATTGTATTTTACCCAGATGGGCAAGTAAAGGAAGAGCAAAAGGTGGATATGGTAGTTATCATCACCAGATTATTGATTTTTACCGATACATACTTCATGGTTTTATGCATGCGCTCTTTTTTTATGATTTTGTATGCTATTTAACATTTGAAATTTTTACATATTAATAGTGGTGAGAAGCTTGTAACTGCAACAGAAAGATGTGTAAACCCCCCTGCCCTTGGCAGGGAGTTGGAACTAGATGATCTTTAAGGTCCCTTCCAACCCAAACTATTCTATGATGCTAAAGCAGATTTATTCACAAGTAATTATACATCTCTTGATGGTGCAGTTGATACGATAGAAGGAAGGAATGCCATTCAGAGGGACCTCGACAGGCTGGAAAGCTGGGCTCGGGTGAACCTAATGAGGTTCAACACAACAAAGTGCAAGGTTATGCACTTGGGCCGGAAGAACCCCAGGCACCTGTACAGGCTGGGAGGAGCGGTCCTTGAGAGCAGCTCGGCAGAGAAGGACCTGGGGGTCCTGATGGACGAGAGACTTAACATGAGCCAGCAGTGTGCTCTCACAGCTCGGAAAGCTCGAAAATGGGATCCTGGGCTCCATNTGGAGCACCTCCCCTATGAGGACAGGCTGAGGGAGTTAGGCTTGTTCAGCCTGGAGAAGAGAAGGCTGCGGGGTGACCTCATTGCAGCCTTTCAATACCTGAAGGGAACCTACACCCAGGAAGGGAGTAAACTCTTTGAAAGGGCTGACAATAGCAGGACTAGGGGTAATGGATCCAAGTTGAAGGAGGGAAGATTTAGGTTGGATGTTAGGGGGAAGTTCTTTACTAGGAGAGTGGTTAGGTCCTGGAACAGGCTGCCGAGGGAGGTTGTGGATGCCCCGTCTTTGGAGGTGTTCAAGGCCAGGTTGGACGGGGCCCTGGGCAACCTGATCTAGTAAATGCATTTGTTTGGTGGCCCTGCTAGGCAGGGGGGTTGGAACTACATGATCCTTGAGGTCCCTTCCAACCCGGGTCATTCTGTGATTCTGTGATAGTAGATAAAACCGTTAAATTAGGGAAGACAAGTTCAAAAGTAAAAGTGACTTGTCTGAAGACACATGTAATGTGTGATGTTTAAACAGAAGTTGTTTGGAGGTAGATTATGTAGAAAAAAGAATTGTGTAGTACCTATTAGGGAAGCTAAAAATGGCTGTTCTGTGAGTTGCTCTCTCAAACTGGATAAAGGTGTTCTTCCTGGACAAAAATCTTTAGGCAACTGCAAGTCAGAATTAACTGTAGCTTGTGGTGTCTAAGTCACTGATCTCTCCCAGTATATATGTAAGTCCAAATGTATTAAAAAATATTATTCTGATAGCTTTAGTAGTGATAGGTTGGAGTAATTTGTAGATGGAGATCTCTTACAGTCTTGTTATATGTTTTCAAGTGTTCTCAGATCTTTTTCTCAGTGTTTTATGAGAAGGTGTGACCGTCTGTAAATCTTGTAGCTCCTGATAGCAACAATTGTGCTGTTGTTAGTGCTTGAAGAGTGCTTCACACTGGTAATTTCTGAGATGCAATTGAACTGGCATATGTATAAAGATGGAAAAATTTTGTTTTCTGTTTTAGTATCTATTGTATTTCTTTTACAGGAAGTAAATTTCAATATGATGAATGTAGGTCGAGATGGCTTACTAAAAAGTGTTGAGCAGTTGATATCAGAAATCTTCATTCCAGCCTTACAGACTAAAGACCGTCGCTGGACCAAACTTGGTGAACCTCAACAAACTTCCAGCATTAAGCAGGACTTCCTTGTTTCCCTTGAAGCATTTGTTAATGTGCTATCAGGAACTCAGCAAAGTTTGTTGGAAAAGGTAGTATGGTCATATGGCAACCAGGAAGTTAGCTATAGTGTGTCTCTTGCTCAAGTGCTTTTGAATTAGCTGCTGTTGCAGAATAGTCATTAAAAATTGCTTCTGTTAAATGTGAAAAACCTCAGTTTTGTTGTCAGTAACTTTTTGTACATAGGTCTGTGACTTTAATATCTCTGAATGTTTGTGGTTTTAACAATTTTGTAGCTGCTAGTTCTTCTGAACTATTAGCTTGACTGTTCAATGGCTGTGATCTTTCTTAAACCAAGAATGACTGAGATGACTTGACTGTTAGCTCCTACTTGTTCCCTTTCCTTCATAAAGGCTGAGAGTACAGCTGCCAGGCTGGTTCTTTCTCTGGGTTCTGGAGTCCAATTCTGGCTCAAATCAGTTTAATCAGAGAGTACAAGTGGGTAAAGCCAGTTGCTTTTTAAGGTTCCTGGATTATATGTCATGAACATTTCAAGATTTTTTAACTTGTGTTTTAGGTCATTCTGAAGAAATGTGAAACATATGATCTGAAAACTCTGAGAGGACCTTCAGATTATCTGACAGTTGCTAACAACATAGATGCTCTTGAAAAAATAGAAGTCTGTATGAAAGGATGGGCCAAACAGATAGAACAGGTGATATACTGGACAAATGTGAAATATGATAGCATCTGCTTATTGGAAGATAATGAGTTTGATTGTATTGGTTTATAGTTATCATTCCATAAACATGCATGTGATCAATTTCTGTATTTTAATGTACTACTGGTATGTTTTCCATGCTTTTTCTTCTCAAGATTATGAGTTACTACAGGGAGCTTAAATGTGTATTTGGAAGCTTGTTTTTGAGAGTCCCTGCATTTTAAAGACAAAGCATCAGGCAGATTTAACCTCTTCATATAGTCAGAAGTAGTGTAAGGTCACTGTACCTGTTTTAAGTGCGGATAAGATTAAAAAATTCAGATGAGATTTGAATTTTTTTTTCTAATCTCAGAAGCAGATACTCTGCAGACTGTATGGCACGGATCTTAAGGTTATCTTCATAAATGGGAACTTAGTTGCTAACTTGTTTTGTCCTTCTTCTGCCTGTGGATATTATTGCTAGGTATTTATTAGAGAAATACATTTATTTGCAATTCAAGAAATCAGTTCTATGAATGTTATTTATTAAGGCCTATATCTCTTAAAAAGAAGAGAGAAAATATAACCCCCCAAATCTCTTTAATTTAGGAAGGTGTGAGCTGAAACTAGTGGGAAGATTGCAATTAATATCTTGAAACATTTGCTCCTTTTTATTTTATGGCTTATCTATTGCAAATAGCTGAAAAAAATCATTGCAGGATTTGCTACTGTTAATGTAGCAAAGCTAGAAAAATCTTTAGTCCAATGAACACAGATGTCACTGAGAGATTTTAGCTCTGTGGGGGTTTTTTTGGTGATGGAAGGATAGTTCGCTTTAGTACCATTCTTGGAATTGTATTATTGGTTTATGTATTCTAATGCCAAACTTGAGATTCATGAACTGGAAGAAGAAAGAAGTCATGTTTTAAGTTGGTATTAAATGTTCCTTGGTTTTTATTTTGTGAGGGATTTGAGGTGATTTTTGATAGAAGGTTTTGTAGTTATTGTTTTTTTTCTTTGGGAAAGTCAATCCTTGACGAATTACACTGTTCATTCCTTATTATCCCTTAGAACAAGGGATATGAACATGCAGAAGCATATCTATAGATTACTTTGTTGCATAACCATGCTGACCCACAAAGCCTGACTCCCCAAGGGAACTGAATTTATATTATCTTAGGAATTGTGGCTTCACCCTTTACAAAAAAAATATTATTAAAAATACCATTAATGGTTTGGGTTAAAGGTGCTTTTAAACCAGGCACTTCTCAGACAGTGGAAAAAAGCGTATTGTGGAGAACATGAGATTAAGATGACAGCATTTTAGCCCTTAATTATTCTGTAGCAATTGGTAATTGAAAGATTTTGTAAGCCAAGTTTTTTAAACCTTTGGTGATTTTCTTTTTTGTGTAGACTTCTCCACTCTCCCCTTCAGCTTACACAGAAAATGTAGAAATGAACAGAAATTATTTCAATCCATGTTACTCAACTCAGAGAGAGAAACTGAACCCACTGAACTCATGAGAGATTAGGATGCCTAATAAGTAATTCAGGATGCTTCTGGCTCTGTCTTAATCCTCCAGGACTTGAATGATGCATTATGAAATATTGAAAGGATCTCTTTTACTATCTCAGGGTTATTTTTAAAATTAATTTATTATGTACATGATTCAAGATTCCACATTCACCATTATTATAGATCTGCAGTGGATTCCTCTATTTGTTGTGACTGAAGTGCTGTCAAATATTATGTAGAATCTGTTAGATCAGTTTTTACTGTAAGCTCATTGTATCCCTGTTCCATTAAGGAAAGTGATCCTCCTGTGCTTGTATCATAGTTACTAAGATGAGCATCTCTAGTTCTCCTAACAAATAAACTGCTGCCAAAGATTCATCTTATCCAAGAAACAGTTTGTTGTTCCTAATTAAGTTAATGGAAGCAAAAGCAATGCACTAATCCAGTGAATACTGTTCTCAGTGGTCAAAATTGTACTTTGAAATACTTTGCAGGTTATTTGTAGAAAATGCTATTGTATGCAATTTCCTTCCTTAACAAAAAAAGGCCAAGCAGAAAGAGAATCTCTTTTGTGAGGTGGTGGCTGAGGTTGGTAATTTATCACAGGAGTTTAATACTGGGAGTTGAATTAACCATTCAGACATTGCTATCAGTCACTAATTCTACTGTCTGATAAAAGGTTCTTGCAGAAAACAACCAGTTGAGAAAGCAAGCTGATGACCTTGGACCACGGGCAGAACTTGATTATTGGAAAAAAAGATTGTCAAAATTCAGCTACCTCACTGAACAGCTGAAGAGCCCAGATGTGAAAGCAGTGCTTGGAGTACTCACTGCTGCTAAATCCAAACTGCTGAAGGTTTCTATTTTGAATTATGACATGTATAAAAACTAGAAATTCTCCTCATAGCCTAGTTTATTTGGGTGATATATGTCCCTAATATTGGCGAAGGGAAACATATTGAATCATCTTTGACTTGGTTTCTTTGTTCTTCCATATTCCTTGCCTTTAAAAAAATAAGGCTAGTTTTATTTATTGAAAGAAATTTGGAATCCATTTTGTGTAAAGGCTGGTAATGGGCTTCATCCACATATGCTTATAAATCTTTGTAAAGTTGGTAGTTAAATCTGAAAATTAAATTAATGAACTGCACTGTTAAGAAAACAAAGTCTCATTTTAAAATTCTTGTGTTGTTACAGTGTCTGTCAAAAGTGATTGTAGGGTTCTAACTTCTCACATTTACATGACAAACTTAAAAAAGCAAACAGATAAATGAGTGAAACAAACAGTGTTGGCTAATCAAAATGAGATGTATGAAACAAATGCATGTTTACACATTCATCAGCCTTTCAAACAAGATTAGTTAACAGATGATGCCTGTGTATTTCATAGCATCTTGACATGACAATGTTAGTTACATAACGTGAGTGATCTAAATTAACTGTGTTCACAGTCAACTTACTGATGTAAACCACGTGTAACTCTGAAGTAATGTATTTCTGCTTTCAACTTTATTTAAGGATTAATTACAAAACGGTGATCTCAAAACAGTTTTCTGACATGTGTGCATTTGTTTTTTTCAAATTCCTGTTCTTAGAACTGGCGAGCACTGGATATTTGCATCACAGAAGCAGCTAATGAAGCTAAAGATAATGTGAAGTATCTGTATTACCTGGAAAAATGTTGTGTCCCATTATACAACAGTGATCCTGTAAGCAAACATTCTGAATTAACATAAATCTCTTGAGACAACCAAAAATGATTGCAAATTGTAGGATCAGTTTAGAAATTACACAGAGATAATTTTAGGTATGCCTCTGCAGTTTGAGACTTTGATCAGTTATGCTTAAAGTGCCCTCATGAGAATTTCAGGCTATAAAATAAAGTACTTGTTTTTCTTACTGCGGTATCTATAAAGACTTTGAACTGACAATGGAACAGGGTTCTGTACTATGAGAGGAAATGAAATATTTGCTATTAAAAAAAAGGAAAAATGGTGCTATGCTGAAGACAAAGACTGAGCTTTTGTTATTTTGTTGGTGGTCAGATCCCACTTAGTCTTTTCAGCTCCTTGGGCTAGGAGAACATGAATATGATTATGTAAATGTAAATCACCTTGTTAAACCATAGTAACACGATGATGTAAACAAAGTCAGCCAACAAAATGTGGAAGAGGGGGAAGGATTCTCACTGTCCAATTATCTGCTGAAGTAGGTGTCAAATGGTTGTTTACACTAAAAGCCATTTTGCAGTTGACTGTATATGTCTTTCTAGTCAGAGAAATGTGACAAGTAGCTGTAAGGACTCAAAGCCTGATGTGCTTGCTTTTGACACTGCACAGGATCTGTTGAACTTGATTACTTTGTGCTTCTCATTCTGGCTTTTACCAAGGAGTTTGTGACTGGAGGCATTCAAGCCAGGCTTGCTGACGCTCTGAGCAACGTGATCTAATGCAGGATGTTCACTGCAGGAGGGTTGGATTAGATGGCCTTTGAAGGTCCCTTACTCTATGATTCTAATTCAGACTTTATTTCCAGGTATCCATGGTAGATGCTATTCCAGGACTCATAAATGCAATTAAAATGATCCAGAGCATCTCTCGGTATTACAACACGTCTGAAAAAATATCCTTACTGTTCGTGAAGGTCGGTGCTAAAGTGTGAGAGTAAATTTCCACTTTTCTTTGTGTGTGAGTTACACTTGTCAAGAGACAGAAAACACAAAGGGACTGCACAATTGAAGAGGCAGCATTTTGGTCAATCTAGTGCTGCTTTTTGAATGCATACAGAATTGGAAATAGTGACAAAAGTACTTTGAAATTAGAACTTAGTTTACTGTTGGAGTTGTAAGAATTTTTCCAGACTTCTTGAGAGATTGCTAATCTAAGCCCTGAAATGAAGAGACCAAGTAACTTTTTGTTACAATTGGTTTTGCCTAAGGTGAGCTGTTTTTTTGTAGAGCCAGTAGTTGTTACGTTTATGCGGCCCTTGAATCTCCTTATGGTTGCATAAAGAAGGAAATGGAGTTTGAAGGACAACCTGTCCATAATGATAATAACATCATCAGCTCTTGATTTTACCTTTTCTTTTAGAATTGCCTAAGTCTTTATGACTTGGTAATCCTCAGTGTCATTTCAGGGTTGTTAAAAGGTGTTTTAGTTTAGAATAAGTGTAGTTAATCAAATTTTGGTGATTTTGGACTATATTTGCTTGTTTAAAACTGCTGTTTTTCACAAGGTTAAAACTGCTTTTAGGTGTCCAATCAGATGATCACTGCATGTAAATCTTACATTACAAACAACAATACAGCCACCATCTGGAGTCAACCTCAGGAGAAAATTATAGAAAAGCTACAAGCAGCCATCAGACTTAAAGAGGTAGGTGGGAAGAGCGTGTGGAAAACTGAATGTAAGGAGAGATTTAGGAGAATGCAATTGTAGATATTTTATTTTATGTGAGGAAGGAATGTTGTAATGAAGGGAAAATGAAACAAATGAGAAATACCCTTTGCAACTGGAGCAAAGAGGGAAGTCCAGTGTCTCATGAACTTCCAGAAACAAGATTTCAACACTTATCTAAACTATGCATCTATGCATGAGAATTACTTGGATTTTCAAGACTGAATTTCTCTAGAGAATTTCTTCTTACACGATGAGGAGGGATATATGGTAGAAATGAAAACAATGGGAATTACTGAACTTAATATTATTCCAAAGACATGTGGACAAGTAGTACCTATACAAAGGGCAATTTGTTCAACTGAATTTAGCTGTTCTGATTGTGTAGATGGTTGGGAAGAGAGTCACTGCCATGATGTTTGTGAAAAGTTTGTCCTATTTTTGACATTTTTTTCTTTTTTTCCTTTGGTACACCAGATAATTTAGCTTGGAGGTGTCCTCTCTAGATGTCTGGTTCGGTGTTCTATTCAATATCAAAGCAGGTGCAACTGTGAGATCGAACTTGGTTAGCAAGTCTTGTCTTGAAGTTCTCTGAGGATGCCTTTCTGGGCAACTGTTTCACTGCTGGACTGTCCTTATGGTGGAAGATTTTCTCATCATGTCCAGTCAGAACATCTGTTGTTTAAATTTGTGACCATTATCTCTTGACATCTATCCACTGTGAAGAGCCTTATTTTGTCTTTTTGATAACCTTCCTTTAGATACCACAAAGTTGATATTGCTGTTTCTCCACTGCTGTTTTTTGATTTCTTAATAATATATACTTGGAAGACTATAACCTTATCCTCAGCACCTTTTGAAGCAAATTTATATGACATTTTGCCATCAGCCTCAAATTTCTACATTTCTGTAAAGATACAGCAAATTATCTGGTTTTCTTCTTAAAATATGATGAAGAATTAGGTTTTTGTTTGAGTGTTACTAGTTTCAAAAGCAAATCAGTGTTTTAAATTACTATATTAAAATTTCAAATCTGAATTGCTAACTATTTAGGAAAATCAGAGCTCTTTGTATTACTGTATCCAAGCAGGGTTATTCATACATACATATATACATGTGATAAAAAATAATGAAGGTTGCATTTTAAAGAGAACTAGTCTTGAAAGAAACCAAGCCAAATAAATTGACTTCAGGAATAATTTAACATGTCTGAAATAAGATTTGTGCAGAATGAAAACTGGAAGCTGCTATGGAGCAGCATTCAGACTTCAGAAGAGATTTTGTTCTAAGAAGTGATTTTGGAAAATTTGGAACATGATTGATTACATAACCATTATCTTCAATTTCTGAAAGCTGAAATCTGAGTTATCATTTTGAAATTCAGTAAACACATTGAGTGCTGCTATAAAATGGAGGGAACAGAACTTCAAGCTAGCTATGTATGGAATGTCCAAATACATATATTTGTAGTTAATAAAGTTGATGGAATATGTAATCCTGTAATGATATTATTGGGTTAGTTTTCAGCTTTGGACTCTGTTACTGTCTTTGTAACGTTCATGGTTGTCTATTGATGAAACATCTGCTGCGTATCTTTCACATACATTTTTTTTCAGTTAATGACAGTGCCTTTTATTCTATGCTTGGCATCCTTTTAAATATTTTTCTTTTTTAGAAGTATCAAAGTTGCTTTCACAAGGTAAAAGAAAAATTGGAACAAAATCCATCTGAAAGACAATTTCATTTTAGTGAGACGTATATCTTTGGAAAATTTGAAGCCTTTCATCGACGTCTGGTAAAGATACTAGATGTTTTCAATACTATAGAAACCTACTCAGTTCTAAAGGAGTCGAAGATTGAAGGATTGGAAGGAATGATCACAAAATATGAGGTACACAGTAAATTTTGAAAATCCTGACAGTCTGTCTTGAACATTAATCAAGAAATAGTTATAAAACGAGAGAAGGGTTTATCAGGAGAAAAATTAACTCTGTAAATTGTACTCAGATTATTGAGTAGTAGTTAATTCAAGCATGTAATTGATGGGAAGGAAGCAGACAGGTGAAAAGGGGAAGGTGAACATATGGAAGGAGATGCGTTAAACTTGAAGTTGATTGAAAAAAGCAATAAACTGGGTTGACTTTGTAACAGGAGTAAGTGGAGCTGTGGTTTGTGTTGTGATGAGCAGAAAAATTGCCAAGTGTAACATTTCTGCCTTCACAAATGTTTTGCCTGGTATGGAAGTGTGCTGTGACCAAAACTGCAGGCTATCTTCATCTCTTGCACCTTGTTTTACAGATGCCTAGGTCAGTGCCTCCCACTGAGGCTGGTTCCATTGCCTTGTTAAATACTTGGGGTGAAACAAGCTCCACTTCTGTTCCTCTGATGCATAGATAACAGGAAAGAAAATCTTAATTTATTGAAATAAGTTATCTTTTAAAAAGTGAGAGAAGGGTTTTGGATGCTTAGGTATGCTTTGTTCCATTAAGGAATCAGTAAGTTCAATTCCATCAAGACGGATTATTAGGTTTACTTAAAACCTGTACTCTATATCTAGAGTACCGTCATTTTCTTTTGTGGAGAAAATTACTTCACTGGTAGTGTTCTTTAGGGGGATGGAGGAAGAGAAATGCCTTAGCTGGTTTACTTTAAGAACTTTGGGTAAGATCTAGTTAGTGTAAAGTGAATTCCATTTGGAGGCAGGAGGCGTAAAGGAAAATTACACATGCTTATGTAGAAAATAGTACATGGATGGTTATGAATAGTATTCAAAAAGGGCAGAAAGCAATTGTACTCCTTTAGCAGTGACAAAATTGAGTTATTAAAATATTTGAGATGGACCATAGCTATAGTTATTTGGCTGATTATATTACTTGAAAAATTTTACAGTAGGAAGTTTTATATGTAGCAGTTCTTTATGCTTTACCAGTTGCTGTCTAGGATTTGCTTGTTTTTAATGGGAAAGATGGAATTTTCATTTACAGTAAAGCAATAAAACTGAAGTTCCATTGACTTGCAATAAAATGATGGAAGTCTGCTTTGCTGAAAATTTGTTGAGCTTCATAGTTGTCTTGTGGTAAATTACTAAGATGTTGGACAGTGGTTCATCATTAGAAATCCTTTCAACTGTGTGCACAGCTCAAGGCAGATGCTGATTAAGATGTGCTTTCATTTGAGTGTACAGCTGTGTAAGAGAAGCCAGGAATAATAAATTCTCACTGGTGATGTGCTGCATCTTACTGCAACTTTTGAACAGTGTGTTTTTCTGTGAAATTAGTTAATTTAAAAACATGGAAAATACTAATGTAAAAATATTTTTCTATGTTCAACTTTGTTAGCTTTAGAATTGGAGTAATCATAATAATCTAGGTTGGAAGAGACTTTTCAGATAATGAACCTCTGGATGAGAGAATATTTCATTGGCAGCAAATGTCTGGGATTAAAAGCAAGAGTCTGATTTTTCCATTTGTTCTAATTGACTTAAACCAAAAGTAAATAATAAAAATAAAATTCATATGGTCACTTCACTAACTTCTTTCCCCCAAATATGCAATTTAAGAGGTATGATTATACTACTTGGAAAATACTGTCAACTGATGTAAACACTAAAGTAAGATCTGAATGCGCACAGTCTTTGCTGCTAATGTTTTGATACAGTAAGACTTTTTGATAAGACAGTTTTTGATGGTAATTATCTTTTTTATGTAACTTATTAGAGCATTGTTGACATCATGAAGAAAAGGCATTACAACTTCTTGGATCAACGGAAGCCTGATTTTGATGAAGACTATGAAAAGTTTTGCAAAGAGACAAATGATCTTCATGTAGGTTTTATGATTCAAATCAGAAATTAATTTACTTGTGAATGTCCATGAAAAGAACAATACTTCTGAGTTACCACCAGATAAATTGTTCAAATTTCAAACTGAAACTTAAAAATTAATCTAATGTATCTCTATTTTAGAGCTTGCACTTACTATATTGCTTACCAACCAATATCATGGAATAGACTAGGAAGGCCTGTGAGGGCCTCCAAGAAAGTATTTTTTCCTATTATATTTTAATTCCAGCATGAGTGACAATAAATGGATGATTACATTAGGTGAGTGGGAGCATAAAAAAAGTAAGTCAGATAATTAACTTTCCTGTAGTTCTGAAATCACAAATTATCGGAAGGAAATAATGTCTGTAGAAGAAAAGAAATAAATGATTGACTCTCTGAGCCTGGTGGAAGGTTTAAGGGTTCAAAAGCTTTTGTTGATTGTACAGCTGCAAGGGAACTTAGAAAGAAAATCCCTTGACAGTTAGTTGTATTTTTTCTTTGTTTTAGTTCTTGAGGGAAGGGAAAAGGGAAAATTGATACTTACTGATGCTAGTTTCACATGCACAAATTCCGTTCTAATACAATGCATGGCAAATCCTGTCAAGTAATAAACTGGCATATCTGAAGTGTGTATATTAACATTGTTCTCTGCTGTAAAATTACTTGCTTTCCTTCAGGATCAATTAAGGATTTTCATGGACATCACCTTTGAAAATATTGTGAACACTGAAAGAGCATTGAATATGTTGAAGAAATTTGAAAGGTACTGTGTCTGATCTAGATTCTAGAATTGGATAGATGGCTGTAATTCTGCCAGGCAATGGGAATAACACTTTGATGATTGTGGGAATGGGGGGAGCAGTGCAGGAGGCATCTCCTTAAATACAACAGAAAACAACTGATTCTAACCTCACTTGGCTCTGTTCAGGGATGCCTTCAAAGCAGTGTGGAAGAAAAAAAACCTGGTTTTTTTTTTTTAATGGAAAATACAAGTGGACTTTGAACTTCATCTTTCAAAATTAGCATAAGTGCAGGAGCACTCTATGACTGTTCATATATTTGCCTTGCTTTGTCCTAGAGCAATTAGGAGAGAGAAAAATACTTGTACTAGGAAATAGTGAAATCTTTCCTGATAAATTCTCACTGTTCCAAAGCAGCTACAGACTTTATTGCATGAATTTTCTTACTGTGACAATGGAGTAGTGGTGGACTGGTTACAGTTTGCTGCATGTAATTTTAGCTCAGTGATAAAACAGAAAATGTGTAGGCTTCCTAGGAAGCGTATATCATCTGGTCTAAATATTAGTTGCTTAGAATCAGATCGTTATGCCAGCATTTGTTCAAGCTTTGGTGAAAACTCTTCTGCTATAGTAATTGCTTTCTAAAGAATGAAGTGGAATCTGATATTACTGTATTTTCCAAAACTGTGTGAGAAGAATTTTAGAAATATTGAAGCATTTAAAAAATCATTGTTATTTTTCAAACAGATTACAAATCCCGAATCTTGGCATTGATGAAAAGTATCAGAAAATACTTCAAAATTATGGTCATGACATAGAAACAGTCTGTAAGATCTACACCAGTCAGAAGCACAGCCCTCCACTGGCTCGCAATCTGACTCCAATAGCTGGTAGGATCTTGTGGGCACGCCACCTATTCCATAGGATCCAGGAGCCCATGAAGGCTTTTCAGGAGCATTCAGCTGTTCTGCAAACACCAGACGGCAAGCGAATAATCTACATCTACAACAAAGTAGCAAAAGTTCTTACAGAGTTTGAGGTGATCTACCACAGGGGATGGCTTCAGCAGGTAAAACAGCTGATTTTGCTCAGGGTATTTCTTTTAAGAAAACCCTACAGAATTGTGGTGGATTTTTGTTGCTGATGGACTCGTAACAAACCACATTAAATTTCTGTTGTTTCAGGCCCGGTTATAGCATTATCTCTGGTTAATAGCAGTGGGTCAGGTATGCTAAATTGTAGACATAGGATGCCTCATTAGCAAGGAATGGAACAAGGTTAGGTACTTTATAAGGAAACCCAGGGCTGAATTTAGGACCAATTGAGAGACCTTTATTATGTAATGAAAGATACTTATTTTATATATGGGTAATAAATATTTGATGGTAGCCAAAGCTGCTCTTTTGTCTCTGCTATTTCCTACTGACTCTGTTGCAAAATGATCATGTGTGGGGAGAGGAGTTTTGTTAGCTGGTTAGTTTAATGAAGAAGCAGATACAGACACATTTTCCGCCTGGGAAATTATGGTTATTTTTTTTAGAATGACAACCCATGGGATCCATACATAAAAAGTATCCTGTAGAATTAAAAACGTCCTCATTGTACAAGTGGGTATTGAACCTGTTGTGGGTTAACTCTGATAGGCAGCTGAGCACCACATAGCTGCTTGAACGCTTGCCCACTCCCAGTGGAACAGAGAAGAGAAAAGGAAAAGTAAAAGCAAGAAGACTTGTGGGTCAAGGAAAAAAAATTGTTAGTGAAGGAGGAGTAGAGGAAGAGAGAAAGAAAACAAAGTAAGTTTTCTGAGGGCAGTGACTTACTTATGGGTAGAAAAATATCCAGCCCCTTCCAGAGCAAAAGATAGCTAACTCCCTCAAGCCTCTCCCTTTCTGTTGCTGAGCCTGATGTATATAACATGCAATATCCCTTTGGTTATTCCAGGATGTTTTTGCCTGGTTTTGTCCCTTCTCAAACTCTGGTGCCCTCCCCCTATTGGTGCTCTTCACAGAGAGTTGGTATCATGCATGTTTTATGGAAAAGGAATTGTGCCAAAAGGCTTTGTTACTTGTTTGGTATGTCGGTCTAGATTTGAAGATAATTTCAAGCTTTTGAAACGAGCATGCCTTGAAACGAGCATGCCTTGAAAAACCTCCAAACTTGTGTACCAGATACAGGAAAAAAATCCCAAAACTGCTGTACAGCAGTCTTCTGCCTTGAGGCAGCAAGAGTGCAGACTGATGTGGATGTGAGTATTGTAGAACACAAGGTCTGCTTCTGCTCCGCTCCCGAACAAGAGCGAGAGAGCAGGCAAGCTGTCCCATGGGGAATAGGGACCCCACTGGAAATAGGACTGTAGCTCCTCCTGCCGTTTTTTCTTCCATATAGTAGAAATGCTCATGTCTTTAGTGGCACTTCCGTATGTTCTCCCCTACCGCCTTTTTTAACTTGCTTCTATTTAAGGCAGCTGTGCTGAGTGACTTTGTTGCTAGAGGATATAACTTCACTGACAAATGTCAATTAGATGATTTCTTAAAAATTGCTGTGTTATGCTATATATATATCACGATAAAGCTGACACAAGTAGTATGGCCTTCACAAATGTATTTTAGACATGGAAAGGGGGTGGAAATTTTCAGGATGTGTGCTATAAAAAAGTACACTGAAAGAAATCAGTAAGTTATGAAAATATTGCTTAGAAACAAGCTCTGTCTCAGTGTCACGTGATACATTAAATTTGAGAAATTAATAGACAGCAGTAAAATTGGTTCAGAAAAGGGAAACTGTAGAGCAGCAAAATTTTTGACATGATAAATTTCCTTACCTAGGGCATAACTTTTTGCTGGTATCAACCAAATTTTCCATGTGGGGTGGTCTTATGAATACTTTCCCTTCTAATCACACGGAGAACTAATAGTATTACAATATTTAAATAAGGCAGTTAAACCAGTAGTGTGATTTGTCTTTAAAAAGGGCTATTAGAATTTTTTTTTCTTTTTAAAAATTTGCTCAGAGATTGTATAGAATTGAGAGTTCCAGTAAGATTGGAGTGTGATATTTCTCATAGGTAATAGAAGATGGGTGAAGTGGGAACCGAGGAAAACTTTAGTCAAAAGATAGATGAAGAAGGTGTCCAAATCACAAGAAGGTTGTGTGCAGCCTTATTGAGGAATGTGCAATAAGTTTTAAATAAATTAGAATTCAAATTTAAGAGGATTAAAGTGATAAAGGCTCTCCTTTTGATACCAAACTGTGGAATGCAGCTTACAATATTCTAAAGTCAACAGAAGAATGTCAATCAGATCAAGAACCACTAGTTTGATTGTTAAGTATTTGGGTTCATACTGTTTGTGTTAGTAGTGTTTCACTAATTTCTACCATGTCAGTCTTTGTTGGTAATACTTAAATACTCCGCTAATGTGACTTTTGTTTGCTAAACAAAGTATTTCATTGCACTGACTTGTCTCATCAGGAATGATGACTTTGTTTCCTGCAGGTAGAATTTACTCAGAGAGGACTTCAGTTGTCTCTATTGGTAAAAGCTCCAGAAACAGGGGAAGTATTTGTTAATTTTGACCCTCAAATACTCTCTTTAATCAGAGAAACAGATTGCATGGCTCACATGTGCCTTGAAATCCCACCATTTGCAAGTATGATTTACCAGAATAGAGACTGGTACAAGAGGATTTTCAACAATTTGCATGTAGGTTTATTTTGGTTCTTATATTTAGGTGTACTGTACATTTTAATATCTAGGTTCTATTCATGTATAAGAAAAGAAAGAACAACTATTATGCATTAAGAAAACGTGGCAAATGTATTTTTTATGCTTATGAGTTTTTTGAGGCAATCTTTTAAAAGAATTTCTTATCTCTGTATTTTCTGTGATGTCATTTCAGTTGTGTATGGGCTTAGGGAAGGTCTTGCAGAGCTTGAGAAAGTGATAATGTCCTGGATTGAGCACCAAAGGACTAAATTATTTTTTAATACTGGGAAAAAGAGCACTTCTTAAAGAAGACTAGTGTCTGAATTAGTAAATATATTTACTTTATCAGCATCTGAGCTATGTGGAATTCAAGTTCTCAGTGTTTCCAAGCATTGCCAGGTGCAAAGCCTGACCCCTTTGAATCCTCATCTTCAGCCACTGAGAATTTTCATGTTTATGGGCAGACAAAATGATCCAAAGATAGGGGTACAGAAAATTACAGCTTCAAATGGATACTTTATTTTGAAATTAAGGAGAAAAAAGAGCTCATATTAAGTAATAAAGTTATTTCATAGATTATTTTTTGCGAACCATGGAACTAGATCAGCAAGATGCATTCAGAACCAAAGATCATATTAGAGTTCTGGTAAGGTTAGTCTAATAATACTTCTGGAAAATTAATTTAGGATGCCTTTATTTTTCTTGGACTTTTTGTCTCCTGGAACACCGAATTTGAGCTTTAAATTGGCAAACTTTTTTTTACGTATAAGTTGTCGTTTCAGTCCAGGAGGCAGCTAAGCATCACGCAGCTGCTGCTTACTCCACCTAGTGGCATGGGGGAGAGGATTTGAAGGTTAAAAGTTAAAACGTGGGTTGCCATAGAGACAATTTAATAGTGAAAGCAAGAACTGCGTGCACAAGCAAAGCAATATAAAGAATTAATTCACTTTATTGACAGGTGTTTAGCTATCTCCAGGATAGCAAGAGTACTCGGGAGGACAAACACCATAGCTCCGAATGTCCCCTTTATTCTTCCCTTAACCTTTACTTTTGAGCATGATGCTGTAGGTATGGAATATTCCTTTGATCAGCTGGGGTCAACTGTCCTGTCTGTGTTTCTTTCCAGCTTCTTGTGTGTCCCCATCCTACTCACTGGTGGGTCTGTGTGAGAAGAAAAAAGGCCTCAGTGCTGAATGGGTACTGCATAGTGTGTTTTGATGTCAAATCTAAACCTGGTTCCATGTTAGCCATTATGAGAAAAAATTAACTCCATCTCAAGAAAAAACAGTACAATCTATAAAGATGAATTTCCTCTGAAGTTGTACCTTCATTATTATGAATAGCAACAAATAGTGAATTTTGCCAAAAATAGCAACAGCATTTCCTAAAGAATTTATTACTGTTTCATAAGAATTTTTGATGTACATAACTTGAATCATGGCAATTCCTTTTATGGTAAATGTGTGTATGCAGAGAGTCTCAAATCTGTGTACACTAACCAATGCTTTAATTCTGTTTTTATTCCAGATGATGTTGGGTGAATATAAAAGAATTAAACTGAAAATAAAACATCCCTTTGAACAAGTAATGGCTCCTAAGTTAGCCAATGTAGATGATGCCATCCAGCCAGGTCTAATGTTACTGACTTGGACATCCTTGAATATTGAGAAATACATTGATACAGTTTTTTACCAGCTAGGTAACTCATCTCCTTCCATTATATTCTACTTGCTTTTATTCTATGCAAATGTAAGGTATATTATTAAGCTAACTAGCCTTAATATGACTTGCATATAATTGATTTAAAATTCACATTTCTGTCATGTTTCATTTGTCCTGTCCTTCATAAAAACCTCTGCTTTATAATACCTTCTTTTTTTTGCATATGTTAATCAAATTTTTACCAGTATGGATGGAATGACAGTTCAAGTTAAACTAAGCAGAAAGTAGGGTGAAAAGGGTCCTAGGTATTCAAAATTCGAAGAACGATAGGTAATTTTTAATAGAGCTTCTACGTTTTGGACTTTTCCTAATCTTGCGTTTTGTTGCTATGATGAACACTGACACTGCTCAAGAGCTTTTCATATTAAAATTTTTTTAACATCAGTCCTTAAAATTAAGGCACCCCTCATTAGATGGGCAACAGCTTTAAAATACAAATGATGCTGTAGTCTTTTCAGAGGATTATCGCAAGATTACACTGGGCTGTTTATTGTTTCTGAAGATATCAAATTTCTTTTGCTCCAGCTTGATTACTACATCAGAATCAAGCGTAGCTTGTTTTATTGTTTTTTGAATTTTGAATAACGCAAGTGGTTTGAGTCTGAAACAGACACCTTGCTGCCATTTCAATTTCAGCATCGAAAGCAAATTACTATTGAAATGTGAACATTCTAGTGATAGTTTTCTGTTAACTGCTATTTGGTTTGTCACCAGATATTTTTGGAAGGATAGAAATTTTATTTGTAAAACATTTCTCCAAGTGGTAACTAGTTCAAGCTATAGAAATATTCTTGGATCTCAATTAAATGCTAATGGATATACTTTAAGTATATTTTTAATGTTTTGGCTGTTTTATTCAAGCAAATGTATAGCATATGCTGGATGAGTATGTGCTATGCAAAGAATTAATTATGGTTTCGATCTTGCCATCAAAGGTTAGATGTTGGAAGTTGGAAGGTCTGGAATTAATTTCAAATTGAATTTGTTGTTTTGTTGGGGTAAAAATTTAAGCAGAGCTCTGCAAAAATTATTGTTTCAAAATTTCAAGCTTGTCTTCTTTTTGCTTCAAAAGCTGGGCTGGAGTTACTAATTGATCGAGTGAATGACTTGGTTGAATTTCGCATTAATGCTGTCCTTCAAGAAATGAGTGATGTGCCACTTTGTAAGTTTCCTGAAGATGAACCACTGAGCTGTGAGGAGTTTCTTCAGGATACTAAGGTTGTTAAATAATTTTTTAAAAAACAGTTAAATTACTTTAATTAAATTAATTCCCCTTTTTAATGAGATAAACCCAGTGCAGATAAAACCAATGAGATAAAACCAATGAACCATGCATGGAAAGAGTAAGTAAGGAAATTCCCAGTTGCTTGGCTGGATCTTTAAAAAGGAACAAAAATACCAGATGCATTGAAATCTGAGCTGATGTGTTCTTTTCTGAACTTAGTAAATTCAAACCAACTACTGTATGATTTTTCTTTTATGTTTTGACACCACTCAAATGTTTTGCCTCAGTGATAATATTTTTGTTATCACTGGTGCTTATAAATGTCTTTAAATAAAGTAATTGCCCATCTGATGCCTGTGAATAGCTCTGAAACAAGAGCACTTGGTTGCCTGGGAGAATAAATACTCCAAAAAAATTGTATAGGATTTAATATTTTTCTTGAAGTCAAGCTGTCCTTAGTTGGTAATGGGGCATGCTAAAATTATTGTACCTCAGTAAAGGTATTCTGTGAAGAGCCTCTTTATTCACCACCTCAAAATGCCTCTATATTGAGGAGGATTAGCTGGTAAGCATCTCAGTTGTCAGGCAGCTAGAAAGCTGATTAAGCTAGTAATGACAGAATGATTTTTATGAGACAATAGTGAGATATTCCGGCATTTTTGGGATATAAAATCTAACTTATGTTTTCTTCTGAAGTACGAATTTTACTTTGGAAAAGGTTGCAGAGGTTCATGGAGGTAATCCCTATCCATGACCTCTTGTAGTAATAAATACTACAAATCAGTGGTTTAGTTTTTTGCTGTATGTAAACTTTTTGACCTTTCCTCTTTTGCTCATTAGGCATTTACCTTGTAAAATACAAAGTAAAACTTCAAATAATATTTTATGGAATTAATGGTATTTTGAAGTCCTCAATATCCATAGGTTTTGTTGATCCTGCTGCTGCTTTCTTAATAAAGTTATTACTAAATCATATATTAATTGAAGTAAAAATATGTGAGAGAGGGCATTAAAAACTTTTCTGCATGGTGTGATAATTGCTGTTGCTTAATGCTGGTTCTCTGGAAGGAAAGAACTGCTACATAGCAATTAAAACACCATAGCAGCGAATTTGAATTTAGAAAATTAAGTGATATACTAACTCTAGTTATGGGTACAATGAGAATGATAGCTGCATTTGTAAGCTTATTGTAGATTTTAATTAGAAGAGACTAGAAATAAGTTCTATCGCATAAAATGTGCCTTTAAGTTTCTGAAGAAATTGCTGCACCAAAAATTGTGAAAAAAACCTCCAAAGTACAGTGTTTAGTAGTTACTGTGATATTGCAAATTAGGTTTGGCTTCTCTCTATAGTAGGCTGGGTTGTTAGGAGGATCAAAGTTTGAGTCTTAAAGAATTTGGAAGTGACTGAAACTTGCTAATGACTGAATTTTTCCAAACATTCAGTTTTGATTAAATTGGGGTATCCAGATTTGATTAAGCTTGAAGAAATAGCAGTTAAAAAAGAAGCAAAATAAAAAGTCTGTTACAAATGATATATATTTAAAATATATTAATTACATATAATGTAAATAGATATAATGTGTAAGCATATATAATACATAAAATTTATATCACAAATATATAATATGCATAAAAGGCAATTATGTAT
>VZTY01020766.1:142129-194326 GCA_013400935.1 Turnix velox
TCCACTTGATTAAGTATTAAAGAAAAAACCTGCACAATTTTTTAATTAAAAAAAAAATTATCATTCTTTTATTCCTTCTACCCCCAGTTATTAAGTGTCTTGCTTAGTCTAATAATAAATATATATATTGATAAATTTTATCTCATATGTAGTTACAAATGGGAAATGTAACTGGCTGATATTCCTAATGCTTCAGGCACGTAATGTTAAGATTGATTCAACAGCAATGATTAAAAGAAAGGTTGAATCTTCTGTATCTATGCTAGAAAATTAATAAAATTCAATAATGCTTGCTTGTGGGAACTCTATAATGCTACTAGATTTGAGAAATGTTGATTTGTTACATTAATCATAGATGAGTCATGTGACTTAGAAAATAAGTCACAGAAAATGTGATGCTTATGGTGTCTTGTATGGCAGAATAAAGGTTCCAACATTAAATATATGGAACAAACCAATTTTAAAAGAATGTTATCTGTTGATCTTTTCCACAAATCTGAGCCCTTGACATTTGTGTTACTAAAGGCTGCTGTGACCTTGATTTAGTTGTGAGAAATGGGAGGATAAGAACTTATATTTGCTTTGGTTTCATAACAGGATCTCTGTATGAGAGGTTCTCGAACTTTACATTTAAAAAGCTCTCTTGTGGAGGAAGCTACTCATGAGCTGATTAACATGTTACTTGACACTGAGGAGCAAGACAAGTCAGTTGTACCCACTAGTAAAGTAAAGGGAGAAAGCACAGGTAAGAAGGTTGTAGTGTAATTCTGCGCCTAGCTTTCTTTTGTATGCTAACAGTATGTGTTGGGGCATACTGTAGCTTAGTTGACTGTAATATCAGTATCTAATGTCTAAAGATTTTTGTTTGAATTTGCTTGGTTAACAGATCATTTAACGATCATTTCTCATCTGCTAAATGGGTTGCTAATATCAGGCTAAGTTGTGTGTTGAAATGTTAATGTCTGCAGTGTAAAAGTTGCTACTTAGAGGCCTTGGTTAGTTGATGAACTCCCTAGAGAAAGAATGTATGATTCTCTGAAATAATATCTAAGTTTTAATTATAATCATGCCAGTTTGTACTAAGTAGAGAAGGTGCCAGGCGTAAAAGTACCAGTACACTGAGGTACAGAATACAAAGGAGTATAATATGCACTTTGATGAAATGTATCTGTATTTCAAATGCTTGTGGAGGTGGTGATTTATTGTCTTTTCAAGTCCCTCAAATCAATTTAACTGACTAGATTTATGATGTTTTAGCAATAGAAGAGGAAAGAAGATCAAAAAGCTTGTCTTCCTCCCACAATTCCAGCGAGATAGGGGCTGGACTGTCTCCTTCAGCAAAGAGGAGGAGAAAGCAGTTAGCCATGTTAGAGGAGGAAGCTGATGAACTGCTTTCATACTTCAATCAGTGCAACATTGACACGCTTTTGAAAGTCACTCGAAAAACTCTGGAGACCATACGCAAGCGCATTCATGATGCTTCGGTGATCAGCTTCATAGGTGACTATATTGCAGTACTTTGCTTTCTTAGCCTGTGAAAGAAATGTATAGATGTAATATCCCAGAACTATATAAAAAAGACAGTCATATGTCAGAGATGGGAAAACAGAGGGAGCTTGAACGAGCTGTTTTGTTGAATGACAACTGGTAACAAGGTATCTTTCCAAGGTGTTGTTTGCTTTCCTATGAAAGTAGGAATGTGTCATTAAGGTGATTGACTGTAATGTTCTGAAACCAAGTATTTGGAGCTGGACTTAATACGTGGTTTAATGTTTGACATTGGATTTAACATAAAATATTATGGAAAAACAACAGAGAAATATATGTTCCCTTTCTCTTACTAATTGCATTGAGATCTTTCTGTAGTGATGGTGGAACACCCTTGAAGTGTTTCTTGTTCTAAGAAACAAAAATGAAGCCATTTATATTTGGTATCTATAACATATAAAGCATAAAATATGAGATTCTAAAAAAATTGTGCTGATTGGGAGTACAAATCAGTGAGCAGATTTTTCTACTTAACAGAGCACAGTTGCAGAGAATAATTTGAAGAGGAGCTTCATACAGAGCAGTAGCATGGCACTTAGTGCTCAGAGATGCTGCGTTGAACTTTAGCAATATATATTGTGAATTTCTGTGTAATCTTTTTTCATTAAGAAATTAAAATCCATGCTCTACACTAGGGTATATGCATTGGTTTATACCTTTACAATGCCTTGTTGAAAAAGTTGCAAACAACCTTTTTTTTGTCTCTCATTTAGAAAATTGCAATGCTTCTGAGCAGAAACAAAGCGCTCATCCTGTAATTAGGACTAATATTAACCTGTCTATCCCTAATATCATCATGATGCCCTCTTTGGATGAGGTACAGCAGACACTTAATAAAGCTGTAGATAGTATTTTGAAAGCAATGAAAGGAGTTGGACAGTGGAGTGAGGAGAGAATATCCAAGGTTTGTGTCTTTAACAGCCTTCCTTAAAACAAAACTAATGTTTCAAAACTACTGCAAGTAGAAAATTAAGTTTTATTTCTTCCCCAGAAGAAAATGCTAGAGAAAAAAGTGTCTGTGTTGCGGTGTGGGAGCGTAGTTGGTGATTCTGATGATGCAGTGAAAGAGACTGGAAAGAAAAGCATCCATGGTAATGATAAATTCTGGCATCTCTCAATTTGAATATTACGTAAATGTGATCCATGCAAGGATATTAAATACAAAATGGATTGAAAGCAGTGGAACAAAAACTTCATAGACTACCTCAAATAGGTTGTAATTACAATGCCTTCAGATTTGCCCAAGTATACTTGGCTTGGATTTGAGTATGTATATTTTTTTGTGCCTCTTAGAGTGTTGTATTGCTCTGACTCCTTCCTGCTCAAATGTCAGCTTGGGCAATATAGTAGAAAATGTGAATGTGTTTGGAAAACAGCAATTATCACTTATTACTATACAAAAGATTTTTCATGGTTTACTAGTGTGGTTTGTTACTTGCCCTATTCAAATGATATCTTAAAACTTGTGCTGAAATTCCTTTAAAAAGGGTAAGCTGAACTTAAACAAAGCCTAATAGTGAATAGAAGAACGTTTCCAAAAATGGGAAGGTTTTTGAATTTGTGGCAATAATATCACCTGCCTAGAATTCTACTTGCCTTGTACGTTAATAAGGGCACTAAACTTTCAATTGCATGCTTCTTGAAAAACGGGTCATTAGTTTAAGTCTGTAGGGATTTGCTTGGTCTGAACAGTATGTCTCTCCTAAAACTGCTCTTACATCTGATTCTGCCTTTATAGATAGAGTATCAGATGAAGAATCACTCAGTCTGTCTGATCCAGTGCAAAACCAGAACTACTTCAAGAGTGTTTCAGAGAACAAGGACATTATTAAATTAGTGTCTTTACTCAGCACTGCTATTAATTCTACAAAAAGGGTAAGACAATGAAGCTGTTAATTTAGTATTAACAGCTTAATATATCCATGGGATATTAATGTATTATTTTTAATATCCTTGGGCAATAACAACAGGCATTTGATAGTAATTAAACATATAATTAATAAAGTGTTAGATAATGGAAAATGTGTCTGCAAATCTTAAAATTTGCTTTGAAAGTGTAATGCAGGTTAAGTGCTCAAAAATTTGAGACTTTGACTATTATATAAACTAAAACTTAGGTTGATTAAAAACATTTCTCCAATTGGTAAAACATAACAAAAAACCTCTAGGTATAGTTGTATGTATTTACTATGAAACTGATAGTAATTGTGCAAGCTTTATTCACACAGAAATTCTAATGAAGCCGGCATTACTTCTATCCCATCATGAAGAGTTTATGAATGTTTTTGGAGAAAGCATATTGTAACACTTGGCATTTGTAAATCCTGCATAGTATTTCTCACAGGTAGCTTAGAGGATTTTAATTTCTTTAGTTTTTTTGTTATTCTCTGCACTCTAGTGGAGATAATGAGCTGATATTTCTTTGGGTAACTGCTTTAGTTCCTCATGGGGCCGGTCAAACCTAGCAAAAAAGCTGTGCTAGGTAGGAATTTTTGACTTAACGCCTTGTAACTTTGGTGGTATCAAAACATAACCAGTATAATGACATATGGACTTGTGCTGAAGACTATGGTGCAACTGCTAGTAGTGGATCTTGGTGTTTTGGTGCTCAACACTTTGTAATTTGAAACTTTTATAATTTAATCTATGCCTGCAAGCACAATGATTACCTTTAGTAGCAGTCACCTATTATTTAATTTTTCAATTAGCTAAAGTGATTATAATTTAACTTTGCCTGACATTTTCCAAAACTTTCAAGAACCAAGAAAAAGATTGTGTAGCATGCTCTTTAAACAATGTTAAAATGAAAGATATTTGAATTGAGTTAGAATGTAATGTTATACATGAAAAAAAATTGTCTCATGACTTCATTATCCAAGAACAAATGGAATTGCTGCTGTTCTTGTTATGGTGAATACTGGAGCTCAGGTTTCATTTGCTGGCCCAGTAAGTATTAGGGAAATGACTGTACTGTAGCCTTGTCTTAAAGGAATATTTTGCTTCCCCAGGCTTCCTAGGATTTTATTGACTAAAGAATCACTTAATTGCAAAACGCTGTAACTTATGTGACAAATTGTATGTGACTAAGATACAGATCCTGACAAAGCTTATGCTTCTTAATGGAACTTCCTTCAGCAGGAATTTACTGGTGACCTTCTCTGCTATCGAGTTCTTAATGTATTTTAATGAGCAGATGCTAAGAAGTTATATGTATGCTACACGTATCATGCTGAGAATCTTTCATTAAACTTCTAATGTCTTTCAGGAAGTTCTTACAGCTTTGGAGAGTTTTTATTGTTACCAACATATATGGCAGAAGGACAAGGAGGAAACCATTTATAAATTAATGTTGGGAAACCCATTACTCTCTGAATTTGAATACGAAATTTTGCATTTCCAAGACTTGGAGGAGAAAATCGGTTCTGAGCCTGAATACATCTGTGTAGGAGCTATTGCGTTGTACACTGGTAGAGTTCAACTTCTTTCTTCTCTCTGAAAATAGACATTATGACTCCTGTAGGCAAGAGAATTGGTGCCTAGTTTTGGATGGCTGAACTTAAGTGAAAGATGGAAAGGAGAAAGAGAATGACTGTTTGCTTTTTTGATGGTAGATGAATCCAAACAAAAGACTGATGCCTCATTTGTTTGTGATGTGTAGGACAGAAATGTGCATAATGCTACAAAAACAAGTCTGGTATCCACGTGTCATCTTTCCTGATGGACAGATGATGAATTCCAAGAAAATTAGGAGGAAAAGAATCCTTAATTGCAAGCAATCCTATAAAACATTCAAAGTGATTTCATCTTAGACTGAAAAACCGTATTTGCAAGTGAAGAGAACACATATTGAGATAAGATTCTTAAGTGCACAATCAAAAAATATTAAAATTGCATCTTAAAAAATATATGTTATATCTAAATATCTACTCATTGTTCAATATTTTTAGCTGATTTGAAGTTGGCACTGAGAGCAGAAATCAAAACCTGGATGACTTTGCTTGGGTGTCATTGTAATAAGAAGTACCGAACAGAGATGGAAGCGATTTTCACTTTTATAGAGGAAACCAGCAAGAAGTTAAACCACCCCATCAAGGATCTGGATGATATAAGAACCACCATGTCAGCTTTAAAAGAGATAAGAGAACAACAGATCTTCATAGACTCTCAGATTTGGCCTATTGAGGTAGTTAATAGTAATGTTGCTTGTATGGGTACTCCTTCTAAACAACAACAATTTTCTGAGGTAAAGTTTAAGAGTGCACTTTCAAAACATATACTTTTGTATATGTTAATTCTTGGGTGGCAGACTTGCTCTGTTCCTGGAATTCTTTTTTGCATGAAACCCTGGTTTAGAAAAAGGCAAGAGGTGGTTTGGTGACCCCTACAGAAATTGAATTATTTGGTAAGAGGATGATGAGAATAGAGATACTTAATGCATAAACGTTTTCATTGCATTATGGGAAAAGTCCGTGTAGCAAAAGCATTGACTTTCCCCTTTGCTTTATTTTTTAGCTTATTCTAAAGCATAAGAGAAATTTTATGTAAGAGAACATGTGAGAGTGATTGCTTTCTCAGCTATATTGAAGGTTGAAATAAACATCAACAACTGACTTCCTTAACAACGTTATTTTTCTAAAATATATTTATTTGGCATCTGTCAAGAAAGGGACCTTTAGTCAAACTGGAGAGTTAAAAATATTTAGTAACTGTTTCTTCACATTCCTGACTGGAGTATGGATTTAAGAGTAGCATGTTTTGGCAAAGTGCACTGTTGACCATTTAGTGGATTTTTCTTGTTCATGATTCCAGATTGCTCATGAATTTATTCTCAGAGTGTTTTCTTTATTGTTTGAAAAAAGAGTATCACGGAGTTATTATCTGCCAAAAAATATGACAAATCTAGTATTCTGTTTTAGAAATATAAAACCTATGTTTGCCATTAGGCAAATGTTTTGCACTCCATATTCTCTTTTTTTACCACTGAGCTGAGGAAAATTATGGAATGCAGTTGGTACTTGCAGTGTGTGCAAATAATGAAAGTAAGCATGGGACCCCTTCCATATTTCACAGAATACATCTAAGAAGGATGTATTTTTAGCCTTAGAATCTGTGAGTTGTGTGAAAGAGCAAAGGTATGGCAGGTATGTTATGGCAAAAAATTGTAACTTTCTGTGAAAATGTTATAGGTAATGAGGTCTCTTAAGAGATTCCGTTTTGGAAGTTCCTGTTAAGACCTGTCTTTTTTTGTCGTGTCATACAGAACCAAGGGCAAAATGCATGGTAGCCACGAATTCCTAAACTTCCAATTCTGCAAGCAGGAGCCTAAGCTATACTAATTTACAATAAATGAATTCCATTTATGTATTTGTGAAACTTGATAATGGTCAGTATGTGACATGGTAATATGTTATTGGTACAAGTGGAGATCAAAGTTTTGAGGAAACAAAGGACTAATTGTGGTAACCATTGAGCTTAATTTTTTTTTTCAAAAATGTAAAGAGGATCTTAAAGGCCTTTACTGAACTGAAGTTTGTTTGCTTTGTTTACTTGAAGGCCTTTGCTTAGATGTTTTTCCATGTCTCACCGCCCATAATATTCAGTTTGGCTCATAGCAGGCAACTGTAGACAAGGATGAGAAAGATATTGTCATTAAAATTTGATTAAAACCTGTAGTTTTAACTGAAAATAGGTCTTTTAGTGAGGCAGGTTGCACTAGGGCAAATCAGCTATAACCAGCCCGAGTCCTGTGTGACATGCAAAGAAATAAGGATAACTGACTAATTTTAATTTTGTTATTTCCTCTTTGGTTTATGTTTGCAGACTGTGATAAATGCTATTCAAAAATAGCACGTTTTTTGAGAAACCCTTCTGTCTTCTTTAAAATTTGCCATATATGTTATTTTAAAAATTAACCTCAGTTACTATTGTGAGTGACTTTATCCAACCTTGTGACAGGAATCCTATGCTATGTTAAACAAATATGATCTACTTGTGGCCAAGGAAGAGGTAGAGAAGGTTGACACTTTGCGCTACACTTGGGAAAAACTGCTAGTCCATGCAAATGAAGTACAGAATGAACTCATTGCTCTGCAGCCCAGCTTCAGGGAAGAGCTAATTAATGCTGTGAAGACTTTTACTGAAGACTGTGCACAGTTCTATTCAGATTATGATCAGGCAAGTATTTGTGGTGGATTGTATTGGAGAAGTTTTTGAGGAGTAATGCTAGGATGAAAAGATTGTGGTCTAATGAATGGGATGTGCCTCTGCTGTCTGTAGAGTATATTTATTTTTGTTAATGTGATATTTGAGTTTAAGCATAGTGCCAGCTTTGGCTACTTTTTGTATTTGAATAAAGCATTTAATGTTGGTAATCAGCTTCTGAACATTAAAATATAAGACTTTTAGAATTTATGACAAACAGTGAGTTCTAATGAGCAAATGTAGAGACTGGGATTAGTGAAAAAATATATTAGAATATAAGAAGCATTTTCTGATTGTGAATATAAGTGAGAATGACTTTTATTCTTTTTTAGCAGAATGTTAATCAGTCAAACCTAACCAGTCTTCTATCATTCTCTAAATAATGCTGATTTTGATTTGAAAAATTAGCTGCCATTGTCTAGCTTTTACACTATTATTAAAATCGGTTTTAAAAATACTGTAAGGCTCAGAGCAAACTGCTCTAATGAAAGATGTTCCTGCTTACTTGATATACACATGAAATCCTCTTGCCACAAAAAAGTTTGAATTTACAATATAGAAAATGCTGGTTAGAAGTCAGTTGTGGCTCTTTTCACCCTCTGAATTAACTAATTTATTTCTTTCTTCTAGAATGGGCCAATGGTGGTTGGTTTAGAGCCTCGTGAGGCCAGTGACAGGCTTACTATGTTTCAGGTATTGTCAATTCTAAGTCATTGCTTAGTACTTCTTGAAAAAAACCAAACACTTGGACTCTCTTAGAATGAATCACAGTAGTTGAACTAATTTTCATTGAAACATTGAGTTACTGATGGGGGCAGTCTGTTTTAACTTAAGGAAAAATTGGTATTTTTTCTAGATATTTGCAAAGAATACTGGTTGCAAGTATGCTTTTTGAGATAAGAGTAGGGCTTCATAGGCACTGAGTAATAAATTGCTAGATTCAAGTGTCCTGATGAATACCTGCTCTCCGGTTTAGTTGTTTTGGTGATAGGGGCTTACTGTATTACTGTTTCTTTTCCTTGTGAATGCAATTCAGCTGAGTCTTCTTCCCCTCTGCTTGTATTTTTTTAATGAAAAATTTCTATTTAAACTGACAGATTTTATTTTGTTGAGATGTTTCCTTGTACCATAGTAAATTTTTATTCATGTAATGATGACTTCTAACAGTTTTCCTTTTCCCACAGTGCTATCCATTTGACTTCCTGATATGATCCCTCAGTTTTACTGCAGTTGATAATTGAAGTTTTCTTTGCTTCTTATGCAGTAGAATTTCTTACATTAATCCTCCAGTAAAAGAATTGTACAGAGTATTTAGAGAGGTAGAACTTGCTTCATCCACTTCAATTTGATTTGGAAGTCCTGCTGCACTTCTTTCAAGCGCAAGATTAGTATTTATTATTCTGTCACTGTGTTACGTAAATTGCCTCCCTGTTAACTTCTAACTGTGTAAGTCCAAGCTCACTGAAAGTTACTTTTCTTGTGACAGCTGTAGACTGTGTAAATTCTTAGTATCTCCTGTATATTTTTTTATTATTTACTAGAATTTACTTACTAATGCAGCTGTAAGAATAATGCTAGATCTTGAAGATTTAGCTTTTATTTATTTTTTTTCTTCTTTAGAATCGATTTGATAATCTCTTCCGGAAATATATTACTTGTACTGGTGGGGAAGATCTTTTTGGTTTGCCTGTTTCTCAGTTTCCTCAGCTTTTTGAAATAAAGAAGCAACTGAGTCTTTTACATAAACTCTATAATCTCTATAACAATGTCATTGACACAGTCAATAGCTATTATGATATTCTTTGGTCAGAACTTGACACTGGAAAAATTATCGATGAATTTCTGGAGTTTCAGAACAGGTGAGAAATGGTTGCTGTGTAAAAGCTGCCTAAAATTCTTTTCTTACTTCTTAAATATAATTGGTGTTAGCACCAATAATCATAACCTGAGCACACATTTGCTCATCAAAGCAAAATTTCATGTGTGTTGTAGTATTACTGTTCATGAGAGACAGAATGACAGTAGATATCTAAGGCAAGTTAGACAATTGATGAATGGTTTTCCTGCAGAATGGGATATATTGCATGCTAGATGCTATACTTTTCATCAAAGCAGGAATCAATGATATAAAGAATTAAACCCTCATGGATTTATTTCTAGTGGAAAAAAAAGGGTTTTTAATAGAGCTCAGAGCAGTGTGTCATGAACCTCACCAGAAGATAAAATCAAGATGCAAAGTGGTTTAATTGCTTTTGAAGATCTCTTGGACAATGTGTGTTAGAATTACTCAGCTACACTCCTTAGGGTGAGCCGGTTGATGTCTACCCAGCTGTTATTCAATGAGACAGATTTTTGCATGCAGAATCAATGCAGAATCTTCAAAATGAAGGTGACCTGCATGTGGTCTACTGCTGAAAGTATATGTGGGTTTTCGAGGTTTTATATGGTTAAATGGGTAACAGAAAGAATATTTAAAACTGTTTGAAAAAGCTTGCATTATTTCTATATAGATGCTGTAAGCTTCCTCGTGGCATAAAAGAATGGCAGGCCTTTTTCGACCTAAAGAAGATAATTGAAGATTTCTGTGAGTGTTGCCCGTTACTTGAGAATATGTCAAGTAAAGCAATGATGCCTCGGCACTGGAAGCAGATCATGGACCTCACTGGACACACTTTTGATGTGGAAAGTGGAACACTCAAGCTGAGGAGTATAATGGAAGCTCCACTATTAAAATATAAAGAAGAAATAGAGGTAGTGTGGAGGAAGGGAAATGGATACAGGAGGAGGAGCTTTATGCTCAAATAGTATATGGGGCACAGTAGTGAGAAGGAAACCAGGATATTTCTAAAACAAGAACAGAGAAATGGACTGTCAGTTCAACTTTCTGTATAAAATAAACACACATATATTGTGGTGTCATCTCCTCTCCTTACATCAAGCAACTTGGCCTGGGAATTAATTTGTGAGGGTGCCATGCTTTGCAAGATTAAAGATATGAAAAGTTATCACTATGTTAAGTTTTTATTCCCCTCAGAGCTGGTCATGCTATGATGTGGTATACAAATTATTAACTGTGGTGTTTCTAAGTCTTTAGATCTTTTCACTTGATAAATGGTTGTTCATCAGCCTTACTGAGGCAATAGAAGTATAAGTTAGATTTATATACTGGAAACGTGAACATAGTGTGTTTTGGCATCCTATTTATTTAAAAGGTTATCTGCATAAGTGCTGTGAAGGAGAGAGACATTGAGCAGAAGTTAAAGCAAGTGATAGCTGAATGGGATAAGAGAATGTTCATCTTTGCAAACTTTAAAACCCGTGGGGAACTTCTTCTGAGAGGTGACAGCACATCAGAAACAATTGCTACTGTGGAGGACAGCTTGATGATTCTTGGGTCTCTCATGAGTAACAGGTAACAGAAAAAGTGTGTGTATGTTTGCGGATAAAAATATTAGCCAGAGGCTTTGCTTTATTGAACAAATCTATCTTTCACAGAGCAGGAAAGTAAATATCTAGCTAAAAACTAAGAGCCTACTTGTCTGTTTACAACCTAGTTGTTACTGTCTGTATTTTTCCAAAAAGTTCTTTTGAAAGCAAGTGGATGCAGCTCAAACTTTCTGACGAATCAAGTGGACAGTTTTCATTGGTGCAAAAAAGTGGTGACAGGCATAGAGGGAAGCACTGCCAACACACAGTGGCAGGCATACATGAGCATTACCAGTACTACTACTGGTTCTAAAAATTCCAGTTAAAATGAGCTTCAGTTCATCTGGTTTCACATGTCAAAGACTGCAGATAAAATCAGAAGCACAGAACCTGTTCACCAGGCAAAATTTCAAAGGCAAGAGTTAAGCTGTTGAGGGCTATAGGAGTCTTGCAGCTTTCAACATGTTGCATAGTCCCTTTTTTAAGTCACTTTGCCTTAAAGGAAATAGAAATCTTGCTCCTTTTTAGCTCCTGTTGGAACAGAGTTGTGCTACATGCTTTGTACAAAGCACCAAGTTGGAGGTGGTTTGGTTTATAGCTGCCAACTATATTGAGTCAAGTATAGGTTTTTATACTTTCACTTCACAGAGAAACACACAGCAAAATTGTTCTCACATAATTAATTATTTTCTCCTTGAAATAAAGTGAGTGTCTTCTTTTTATTTTAGATACAACACACCCTTCAAGATCCAGATTCAGAAGTGGGTGCACAATCTTTCCAACACAACTGATATCATTGAGATCTGGATGACTGTCCAGAATTTGTGGATTTACTTAGAAGCTGTTTTTGTTGGTGGTGACATAGCTAAACAGCTTCCAAAGGTTTCCAGACATTCCTTTTCCCAGTTTTCTATGGTTTTTAGAATAAAACTTGGCTATTGTAATAATTGTGATGAAGTAACAGGCATAAACATTCCTTTTTTGCTATGTAAAAAACCTCTTGACTTGCTAAGATATTAGGTAAAGAGTGCCAACAGAAGTATTGGGTTACAAAACTTGGTAAAATTTTGTGAGCTAATTGGTTTTCTTAAGACTTTAAAATTGTTGGTAATATAAGCTTAAGTGTTGTGCCTAGTAGTAGCCTAGCCTACTTAGGCTTGCTTAGTTGTAAGTGTTGTGCCTAGTAGTAGCCTAGCCTACTTAGGCTTGCTTAGTTGTACCTACCACTAACCTGTGATTTTGCTAAAAATTATTTTCTTAAATTTTCCTACATAGCTTTCCAAATTCAAAATTAACTTCAGTTTTTAGAAAGATGCCTTGGCATTTGAAGCATAGATTTCAAGCATAATCAATTTTCTGTCAAAGCTGTCAATTACACAACCGATTATAAAATAAGCTATGTTGTGTAAGCAGAAAGATTTGTGTGTTTCTGAACTGAAAGATCTTTAGAAATTGGACACAGGAATACTAGTGTGAAGAGTACTAATAAAATTACAGGAATAAGCAAATATATTTCCCTCTTTACTCCTCATTCATTTGTCTCTTCCCTTCTACATTCATCATCATATTTTGACAGGAAGCCAAACGCTTCTCCAACATTGATAAATCCTGGGTGAGGATCATGACTCGAGCTCATGAAATACCTAATGTTGTTCAGTGCTGCATTGGCGATGAATTCATGGGACAGATACTACCACACTTACTAGAACAGCTTGAAATCTGTCAGAAATCACTCACAGGGTAAGATTGCTACAAGACCACAGTCTTGAACAGATGATTGGGAATTTTGTAACTGGGGAAATTGCAATTGCTTGAGTACTGTCCCACAAACGTCACAAAAGTCGTATTTTCATACTAATATGAATTCAGTTAAACTGAGCGTACAAGTGAGCAGGATGATACAGCACCTCCAAAGAAATTGCTAGTAACCCACTGATAAGCATTTGATTTGTGATTAAGCTATCAATCAGTGTTTATCTTTGTTGACACTAAAGCTTGTTTCAGCCAGAAGGCAGTTTTGATCTGTTTGCCCTGTTCAGACCTATCTGTGGAAAATTCAGCATGAAACACCTAAAAAAAGAGCAATGTAAAAAATACTTTATTTTGGTGTAGTTTCTTTTCTTTGTACTTGTGCTTACGTTATAGTAAGTATGCTTTCAATGAGATTATTCTGATGCTAGAACAGTAGTCTCAAAACAGGTGCTTAACATGAAAGTATAATGGATAAGAATTGTTGTCATTGCCACTGCTAAAAACTGCAATGATGTATTGTGAGAATTGCCACCATTAAGAAGAAAGGATGTATAAGTTAACCTAACTAGTTTACAGTCTTCTCTTCTCACCCCTGGCCAATTTTATTTTTTTTTTAATTTAAATTCAGGTACCTGGAGAAAAAGCGCCTCCTGTTTCCACGATTCTTCTTTGTGTCAGATCCTGCTCTCTTAGAAATTCTTGGCCAGGCATCAGACTCCCACAATATACAGGCACATCTGCTGAATGTCTTTGACAACATTAAAAGTGTCGGATTCCACGAAAGGGTATTTATTGTCCACACCTCAGTGTTACATTCTTTCAAATTAACAGTTAAAATTGAAGAGTTACTAGTTAAACAAAAAAGCTGTCTGTTTGCACAGGGCATTCAACAGCTTTACCAACCACATCAATTATTTGATACTGAGTAGGCTTTCTTTATTTAAGATTTAATTTCATGTCCTCATTTACTTAATAGGAAAAGTCTATATACAATAGCAAACCAACCACTGCTTAGGTTTCAGAAAGAAACACCCAGGTGCTTAACTGTCTACGGTGACTTAATACAGGTTAGCAACTTCAGATAAGCTTCATATTCTTTAAAAACCTATTTGTAACTTTAAATTGCCTGTGTTTGTTGTTCATTCATTGATTGATCTTTTTAAAAAAGTGCATCTAGTCTTCCATCTGTTTCTGAGTTATCCTTAATATAATAATTTCAAGCATACTATTTGAAGAACAATTTTCTTATACAATTTACAAGAAGGGATAATAAAAAAATGTTTTTCCCTGTCTACACATGTGCTTTCTTAGAAAGCATTTGAAATTCTTTACCATCTATGTTTCTGTTATTTTTCATTACATGGCTGTAAACCTTATTTAGATATTAACCCACCAGTAATGGGAGAAGGTATCATTTGTTGGGACTGGAAAGTGGGTGCTGTCATTGAAACTTAAGTGAAATTTGGGAATTGTCAATGTATTGAAGCTTGCCTTCTTTTGTTCAAAGACTTTTTGTACATTGAAAGTGATTATTTAAATGTATTTACATTTTGCTGTGGAGATTGGCATAATTTGTTAGCAAACTCAGTAAATTTACTGAACTGAGGACAGGAAAATCAGTTATTTTCAAGATAACAATAAATCTATAAATCACAAAAGTATTTTGCTTTGCTTTTGTTAGACGTATGATCGCATAGTGTCAATCAGTTCACGGGAGGGTGAGACTATAGAGCTGACTAGACCTGTAATGGCTGAAGGAAATGTGGAAGTTTGGCTCAATGCTCTGCTGAAGGAATCCCAGCTGTCACTGCATCAGGTTATTCGACAGGCAGCTGCACACATCCAGGAAACTGGTTTCCAGCTGACTGAATTTCTTTCTACTTACCCAGCCCAGGTAAATCAGTAGAGTTTTTTTCTTTGTCTTGGCATTCAAATAGCAGCCAATGTTGCAAATGCAAAACCAACATTTCAGTTTAGCTGAAACTACTCTTTCTAAGATATGCCTTACATATCTGAAATCAAAAAAGGAAAAAACTGCATTTCCTTTTAAAAAATAATTTTGAATGAAATAAATTAATGCAGTGGAATTAACAAGTTCTTTACAAGTTTAAACTTGTAAAGAACTTGTTAGAACAAGTATTAATACTTGTCTGTTGGAGGAAAGGCAGTATATTTTTTTAATATTCAGGAAAATGTTGAATGTTGCTAAAGATATGGAGCTGAGGGAAGTGCTGAGGGAAAATTATTTTCTTAGTAGATACTTCTTCACTTGTGGATCAGGAATGTGGAGAGGGAACAAAATGTTTATGAGTTATTGAAAAAATATTTTAAAGCATTAATGTCTTATTAGTTATTAATTATATTAAATGTATATTAATTGTATATAACATACATATACTGTAAATTGTATGGAACACTTGTATCAGTAATACTCTGTAGAAAGTCTGTGCAGCATGGAAGTATGGATTTAACTATCTGTGAATGGATTTGGGACACATAAATGCATGCACCAAATCACCTCTATACGGATGCATGAAAAAATTATGTCATATATATAGTAGCAGAACTATTTCTTTAGTTTATGTGTGCCTGTATATGTACATTTTAGGTGAAAGTGAAAAGATTATGAAGCATACATTCTTTTGTTTCTTCAGGTTGGGTTGCTGGGAGTCCAAATGATTTGGACAAGAGATTCAGAAGAAGCTTTGACTAATGCCAGGTATGATAAAAAAATTATGCGAAAGACGAACCAGTTTTTCCTGGATCTTCTAAACATGCTGATAGATATGACAACAAAAGACCTTAGTCCAGTTGAACGAGTTAAATATGAAACTTTAATCACTATTCATGTGCATCAGAGGGACATTTTTGATGGTCTGGTATGTAATGAAAAATTTATTCTGAGGTTTTTTTTCTTGTAAAATAATGTGAAAGCAGAAGAAGAAACTATTACTCACCTGTTAACTCCTGCCTCTTAAGCCCAACATTTAATTTCAGGACTGTAATGATTATGGGACCTAAATTATTATAAAAGTGCTGATGTTGCTTCATTCCATGTCTTAATTACCCTTTAAGTAAATCAGTGTGCTTTTAAATTATCTAATATCAAGGATAATTTTTAGATAAATTATGCTGGACATCTTTCAATATCCCATTTTAATACACAGTTGGTCAAGTTTGAATTAATCCTAGATGCTAAATTTCTTACCAGATACCTGCACCGTGACATTGTATTGAGATACCTTTATTCTCAGTTTGCAAGTGGTTTCATACAATTCTCATGTCTTCTTAAAAAAGAAAACATTAAGTGCTTCCTACTAAATTGTAAACTTAAAATAGTAGAGAAATGGCAGCTTCAATGTTAACCGAACTTCTTATGATTTTTGTTTGAGCCTTTATTTGTATTGAGAATTTTGACACACTTTTCTAAGACCTAAAGTTCCTTTGCCTTTCTATGGGTTACCAGGACAGCAATAACAGATTAACTGTTGTGCTAAAAATCAAAGTAAAGTCTCACTATTCCTGTGTTACTAGCTGCCTTTTGCCATGATTGCAGTGTTGCCTTTAAGTGTTTATCATGAGTAATTCAGCTTTTTCTCCTCCTCTTTTCTTAGTGTTGCTTGCACATCAAGAGCCCTACAGATTTTGAGTGGTTGAAACAGTGTAGATTTTATTTCAATGAAGATTCTGATAAAATGGTGATTAAGATCACAGATGTTCATTTCACATACCAGAATGAATTCTTGGGCTGTACTGACAGGCTTGTTATAACGCCTCTCACAGACAGGTAAAAATATCTGATTTTATCCCTTTAATCTTTTAGAAGAGCAATAATTTATTCTCACTGGATTCAAAGATCATTGTAGAGTTTATCATTCACAATCAATAATGTTACATGGAATACATGAATATTTATCTTTCTGTGCCGTAAAATAGAATTAATTCTTGGCTTAATTTCTGCACATGCACATATCATATAGTGGACTTTAACTCTCATGTATGTGAACATCCAACAGATACAATATGCAGAGACCGAGAATGAAAATAAGTGTATATGGGCAAGCAGTGCTTTTAACAGAGAAGACTACCTGCCTAACTAGAATACAAAAAGAATGATTCATAAGCTATCATTGTCAAAATAAGGGCATTGGGTGTGATTTTGTTCTTGTGGGGTTTTTGTTTTGTTTTTTACTCCATACAGCAAATTCTAGAGCTTGTCTTCAGATATAATCAGTGTTTGACTGCATTGCATATAGAAGTTGGATTTATGAAAGTGGGATGCACTATATGATCAAATTTTAAAGATTAATGAGAAAGGAAAATTTAGCTTTCATTGCTATACTTCACAGTGTAATTTTGTTCTATCTACTTCAGTTAAAGCTTCTCAGAAACTAAGCTGACCAAACCACATTAGGTAGAATCCTGTATCTGCACTCTTTCCTTCTTGTGATCTCTCATGCTGGTGATTATTGAGGATTATCTGTTCTTTCACTCTCTGTATGAGAAGATGAACCTTAATATTATCTGCATCAGAGGCTGAATGAAGGGTTTCCCTTCATAGTGTTTAAAATTGTATTTAGAGGCATGTCATTTCAGCAGTGTACTTGTATTCTAAAATCAGAAATCACATCTTTCTCATGTAATATGCATTTGAGTAAAGTCTTCTGACACTATACAGAAAACTGTACTACAGGCAATTACGTGACAATAGCATGTTGCCTTTTAGATGTTACATTACTTTGGCTCAAGCTTTAGGGATGAATATGGGTGGAGCACCTGTGGGACCTGCAGGAACTGGAAAAACTGAAACAATCAAAGACATGGGACGGTGCCTTGGAAAATACGTAGTGGTGTTCAACTGTTCTGACCAGATGGATTTCCGAGGGCTTGGGAGGATCTTCAAAGGTAAGATATAGATCAAAGGTAAGATGTTGGCCAGAAGGATAAACTGGTATCCTGAGAGGTGTAGCTAACTGTTCAGAAGAGGTAATTGTCCCACTGTCCTGAGCACTGGAATGACCTCACCTTGACTACAGTGTGCAGTGTTGAGGTCAACAATATAAGCAGCATATAAAAATATCAGAATGTGTTCAAAGAGGGGCATAACTTATGATGAACAAGGTTTATTTGACTAAGAGAAAAGGAGATTGAAGTGTGCCTTCATTGCTGTCTGCTACTTCCTCATGAGAAGTAATGGAGAGGGATGTGTTCTCTCTGTTTTCTGATGGCAGGACATGAAAGGATATTAGGAAAATGTCCTTTGTAGAGGGCACGGTCAAACACTGGAACAAGTTCCCAAAGCAAGTAGTTAAGGCTACAAGACTTCTGGTATTCAGATAATGTTTGGATAACAGTCTTTGATACATGATTTAACTTTTGTGTGGAGCCAGGACCTGAACTTGGTGATACTCCCAAGTCCTTTATGGATGATGATACCCTGTGATTAGATTGTTCTGTGCGCTATGTCTAAGTTGCAAATAAGAATAGAACATATTTTTAAAACATGATCAACACACTATCAGCAAGTGATTTCTAGCATTTTAATAAATGCAAGTAATTAATATCTTGTTATAAATGTAAAGTTAATTTGCAACATAGTCTTCAAGAAACAGAAATATTTGAAAACTTGAAGCAGTCTATGAAGTGAGAAATAACTAGAAAGAATTATGGAGGATTTCCAGTACAAAAGAAGAAGCTGTGAAATTTATTGCCAAACTGGTGAATTCTCATTTCAGTATTTTGTCTCCTTAAAACATCAAGATTCTTTTCCATTGAGGGAAGTGTATAAATACCTCTATGTTAAAAGCAATTGGCATACCTCACTGAAGTCAGATGGAGATAGCATGTTGGGGGTTTTTTTGTTGTTTTTTTTTTTTTAGCTACCTGTCAGTCATGAATGATGACAAATTAGAGATCAAGTGGAGATCCTTGAAGATTGTGTTGTTGCAAATGAATATGTTGATGATCTTTTGCTGCTTTGATTTCCTTAAAATATCTGAGAAAGAATGCAGTTCAGGAATAGAATTGCTCCTAACTTCTCTCTTTGTGAAAGCAATATTATTAATTTTAATCCATGCAGTAAGCTATTGAAAACCCATCATGATTTCATAGACTGTGATTTTGTTTTGGGGGGGAGGGTGGGACTAGGGAGGAACAGGAAAGCATCCAATAAGCTGAGAGAAGGAGCAGAAATTGAAGGATATAGCATCCAGGACTAGCTTGATGACATTTGGAACTCCATACATTCTTGCACGAGAAACAACAAAATTTTTCTCTTTGTCCTTTACAAAATATATTTCTTTTCCTGCTTAACTTGATTTTTCGCTTACAAATCCCATCAAAGAAGGGTTAACAACATAATGGTCAGATGATTTGTTGCTTTTCTCTTTGAAGGTCTTGCTCAGTCTGGTTCCTGGGGTTGCTTTGATGAATTCAATCGTATTGATTTACCAGTTCTCTCAGTAGCTGCCCAGCAAATTGCGATTGTGTTGACATGTAAGAAGGAACGTAAGAAAAGCTTTATTTTTACTGATGGAGATAATGTAGAAATTAACCTAGAATTTGGCATCTTTCTTACAATGGTAGGTACTCATTACCATGCCAGTGATGACTGTACAATAAAATCTAACTTAGTATGTATAGGCCTGGATGTATAGCTCAGTGGGGAGAGCATTGCATTCCTAATCTGAGGGTCAGGGGTTCGAGTCCCCGTCCAGGTATGAGGCTTGTCAGAGTTGGGCTGATGGTTGGACTAGATGATCTGAAAGGTCCCTTCCAACCTAGATGACTATGACTATGATTATGTATCAGTATAAGTTGGGGACTGAGCTGTTAGAGAGCAGTGTAGAGGAAAGAACCTGAGGGTCCTGGTGAACAGCAGGAAGACCATGAGCCAGCAATGTATCCTTGTGGCCAAGAAGGCCAGTGGCATCCTGGGGTGTATTAGAAGGAGCATGGTCAGTACGTCAAGAGAGGTTCTCCTCCCCCTCTACTCTGCCTTGATGAGACCACATCTGGAATACTGTGTCCACTTCTGGGGCCCTCAGTTCAAGAAAGGCAGGGTACTACTTGAAAGAGTTCAGCACAGAGCCACAAAGATGATGAAGGAATTGGAGCCTCTCCTTTTTGAGGAAAGGCTGAAGGAACTGGGTCTCTTTAGCTGGGAGAAGAGGAGACTGAGGGGCAATCACATTAATGTTTATAAATATGACGATAGGACCAGGGGCAATGGGTGATCTAGGTGTTCCTGCTCAAGCAGAGAGATTGGACTAGATGATCTCTGGAGGTCCCTTCCAATCCCTGGTGTTCTTTGATACTGTGATTTTGAATTTATTTGCTAACTTTTATGTCACTCTGCTCTCAGAACTCACTCTCAGTTTGAGAAGATTGAGCATTACTACACAGACAGCTTACAGAGTATTTTTCAATGAAAGCAAGCATTTTCAATTAGCCAGGATTGTAAACACAGCCAGGATTGTAAAACAATTGTAATCTGTCACATTACTTCTGCATGCTACACCCTGATTCTCAGAGTACAGGAAAATGACCATAGGATATAGGTAGAAGGACCCACTAAAACCAGGACCTGTTAGGCAAATACGGATTGAAGTGTTTAGATGGGATGTTTTTCATGATTTATGGTATAAGGGAGGCTAAAATTCTGTAAAGATATGGTGGTAAATCTGCATGAAAATTAATTTTTAGATGTGATTTAAAGCAAAAATGCTATTTTTGTCTAACCGCATTAGATGTTCCCTTATTTGATTCTTCTGTTTATGGAAGGGGCAGTCAACTTTAAAACTCATTCTTCTCTGCAGAACCCAGGATATGCTGGACGGCAAGAACTCCCAGAAAACTTGAAAATTAACTTCCGTTCAGTGGCAATGATGGTTCCTGATCGTCAAATCATAATTCGTGTAAAATTGGCTAGTTGTGGATTCATTGCTAATGTTGTATTGGCAAGGAAATTCTTTACACTGTACAAGCTGTGTGAAGAACAGCTGTCAAAGCAGGTGATTATTTCTGTGTAAAGAAAAATTATCTTAGAGAAAAACTATTATATAAAAAATTATTAGTATGCATGTGAAGAAAATGGAAAAGTTATTGTTCAACGAGTAAGCTAAAAGACATTTTCAATGTAGCAGTGCAGCCCTGATCAGTCCTGGAGGATTAACTGTTGCTACAAGTTATCTGTACAAGTATGGGACTGTTGTCCAGTACACTGCTTATTTGTGAGATTTAGCTTCAATATGTGGTGATGATTTAAGGCAAATAAAAGGCTTATATGTTAATTGATCTTACAGTGGATTGAGAGGTGTTTGGTTTGTACTGCCTGTGTTTGTTTAGATGTTTCTCAAATAAAGTCAAATTGCAGGGTCATCAGAATTCAAAATAATTCTGCATGCTTATTTCTTAGTAACACTTGGGAACCTGATCTTGGTTCAAAGACTTACAATTACATTCCTTTTTTCTGTCACACTTTACTGAAGGATGACAGCAGAGGTGGTGAATTAAGTTGCCTGTAATCTTGCAGTGAAAGACTAATTGTTGGATGTTAGGAGGCGTATGTGCCACCTCTACCGTCTCACATACATATCCATATCGTAAATAAGAACTATTTCATTCCTGTTGACTTGTGAAAAAAATTCTGTAACTTGGCATATTTCCTAGGTGCATTATGATTTTGGCCTGCGGAATATATTGTCAGTGCTACGTACATTAGGAGCAGTAAAAAGAGAAAATCCCACAGATACTGAATCTGCTATTGTTATGCGTGTGCTGAGAGACATGAACTTGTCTAAACTGGTAAGTTCTGAGGTCCTGGTGTATTAATTAATCTGCACTTTAGAGCTACTATTTTTTTTTTTTTTCAAATACAATTGGAATATGTTAAGATGATCACTAGAGAACTGGATGTAGCCTTTGCACTGAAAGTGACTTGGATATGTGCCATTCTCTGGATAGTCTTGAGTATTGGCTTTGGCTGGAATAGAATTAATTTTCTTTCTAGTATGTTGTATGGGACTGGGGAGAGAGTGAGTTGAGAGGCTGTGTAGCACTTAGCTGCCTATCTGGGTTAAACCACACTGTCTGGAATTGTTCAGAATTTTGAATATATTTCCCCTTCTATGTATACAAGTAAGTATAAACCTCTTTAGAAACTTTGACCAAAAGTCACTGTTTTGAAATAATCTATTGTTTGTATCAATGATACCATCCCATCTGTCTTAAATAGCTGACCAAACCTCTTGCATTGCTGTGATGCATCATCTCCTTTATTGTCGTTTTTTGGGTAAACCTTACATAAATAATTTACTGTTTTTATGAATGTTATGGATAAAATCTAATAAAATCAGTTTTAGTGATCTGTTTGCAATAACTTTTTATTTTTGGAAGCATGGTATAATTTCCTTTAGCTGTGTCCTTCTAGCGGGTTCAGCAGCTAGATTACCATAGATGGTTCCTTATCTTTTCAAATACTACTTTAGGTCTACAAGACTTAGGTTGTTTTTTTTTTAAGATGTTAGAATAAATAAGATATAGGTTTTAATCTGTATTTTTTCCCCCTTGATTTTCACTAGATTGATGAAGATGAACCCTTATTCCTGAGTCTAATGGAAGATTTGTTTCCAGATATCAAGCTAGATAAAGTAGGATATCCTGAACTAGAAGCTGCCATTGACAGGCAGGTAGGCATTATTTCTCATCTTCTATGCTACTGTGGCATAGCTGTCTTGATGTGACATTCAAAAAAATTTCATAGGACCAACTTAAGAACATTAGTGTGATATAGAAGAATAATGAATTATGTACACTTAAACTATCATCTCTACTAAACATTCTTCATGATTTCCAGTACTTATCTAAGAAGCATACAGAGATGAAAAAACCCTCCAAAAAAACCCCAAATGAGCAAAACTGAAAACTGGGATTTTAAAAGAATTTGAATGTTTGAATTTTCATTTGCTTACATTTAGTTTCATTGTCTTGAAAATGAACAATAGTTCTATTGAATTTAGTTCTTTGCTGTTTTGAGCTGTAATGATTCAGTACAATGAAAACAGCTAGGTTAGAACAGCATGAAGTTCAATAGGACTTTGGTTTTCTGTGTTTATGTGTTGTGGCTGGTAAACCCCAGATGGCAGCTATGCCAACAGCCAGTCACTTGCTCACTTCCCCTTTCTCTGAAGTGAAAAAAAGGAAAAAAAGCTCATGAGTCTAGATAAAGGCAGTTCAATAAATGACAAAATAATAATAAAATGAACATGGTTAAAAATATTATTTTTACCCAAAAAAGACCTTACAGAAAAAAGGTTTATGTTCTTTTATTTTTCTGAATGCATACTTAAATACCATAGATCCATTCTTTTTCTAAACTTTTTTTATATACATAAAAGATTGACAAAGTGTATAGTCTTCTGCTGAAGATACACATTTGTTTTTTAAAAGCACCAACATCTTTTTCACTAGAATAGTAGTGATTTGTTCTTCTGTCACTATCTGTAGGTGGAGGAAGCTGGACTTGTTTGTCATCCTCCTTGGAAATTGAAAGTTATCCAACTTTTTGAAACCCAAAAAGTAAGGCATGGACTGATGACACTGGGACCTAGTGGTTCAGGAAAAACTGTTTGCATTCAAACTTTGATGAAAGCCATGACAGGTATGTGAGTATTTATATTGTAAATGGTTACTAAACTGTTAACACTGTAAACTTTAAGCCACAATTTTTCTTCACAGGAAACCTGAATTATTTAATTGTGAGAATAAACTATTGAAAGAATCAGTTTGTTTGATGTAATGCTAATTATTGAGTTAGTGTCTTTTAAAAGCTTAAAAATTACAATAAAAATCATGTGATAATACATATCCACTTTCCGTATTATGACACTTAGAGGTTCTCAGGCTAGAAACACTAAGAGGGATAATATCTGAGTAGACATTTCCTATGTTTGGCCCAAATAATGCTGAAATCCTCTCTTAATCATGATAAAGCCACTGTGATACTTTTTTCAAGCTGACATAGATTCATGGAATGTAAAACTGAAATTTGTCAGGCTTCCACCTTACATGTTAATGAACTATGATTACAGTTATTAATTTAAGATAAGCCATTTTTTACCTCCTTTTTAAAACTTATTACTGGCTCCTAATTAAGTGCTAATATTGGCTTTTCTAAAGGTGTCTGTGTTTTTAGGCTGTCATTAATGAGGAAAATACAAAGGTGGTAAAATCATGACATGGCTGGGTGGAATTCAGCTGGCTAGAAGGCTTTATGGGGATGTGCTGATTCTTTGCCTATTCCAAGATATATGCAAGTGCATAAAGGAGAAGAACAAAAACCAGTCAATCATGTGGATCTGCCATTTATACACTGAGTTTAAAAAAAGTGCTCCCTAAACCAAAGGCTTTAAAGCTCTGTTGTTTGACAGGCCTTCAAAGTATTAAACCAAGCATTGAATAAATTTAATCCTCCTGTTGTTCTTTTCTGAATGAATCTATGAAACCCGTATTGTGCTTTTAAAAGTTTTGGAACTTTGTTATGCACTCAATTTTGATGGTTCCAGTTAATGAATATTGATGTACATGAGAGATACATTTTTGAAGCATATACACAGCTTCTTATAGTGGTGAATTCATATTAATTCATATTGAGTGTAATGATTTTGAATTTTTGAAATTCATTTACATTTGAAAAGAATACCAAACCTATGATCTGTCTTTCATAGATTGTGGACAGCCACATCGTGAAATGAGAATGAATCCTAAAGCTATAACTGCTCCACAAATGTTTGGTCATCTTGATGTGGCAACAAATGATTGGACAGATGGAATATTTTCAGCTCTTTGGAGAAAAACTTTGAGAGCCAAGAAAGGTATAATGACAAAACCCAGAAATTCCTTCAGAACAAAAGAAGTTGAAGAATGTTGGTCTGAAGTACATTAGAAAACTAGAAAACATTCCCCCTCCCTTTTTTTTTTTTTAACTTATATGAATCGGTTCAGAAACTTCTGTTACATCGTCTCTGTTCTAAACACTGTGTGCTCAAACTATGTAGTGTAGCAAATTCAGTTTCACTGAATTTACTGATCCCTCTTTTTCAAATGATTTGCCTTTGAACAGAAGAAAAGTGGAAGGTAAGAGTCAGTTTCTCCAGCACTGGCATATGCCAAAAAAATTTCTTGGTGTCAGGACTTCTACTTGGTCTCCAGGATGTGAATCTTGTTTGTGTCATATAGCCTAGCCCTGTACATACTATAGTCTGTCTCAATAGACAGTAGGTAATTCTATTTAGATAACCAGTTTCTTCTTAAATTAATGCTTATTCTATATCCTTAGGCTGCTGTATTAACTGAAGGAGAGGCCTTAATAGTTTGATGTCTGAATATTTGTATGTGTACTTATTATTAGGCCTTAAGAACTATGAGGAAAAAAAAAAAGAAAACATTTGTTGCTCTGTCAGTTTTCACACAAAAGTTCTTAGTATTTTAGGGTACAGATACTTTAAAAATAGAACGTACTAGTATTGTAGATTTTGTTTGAAATATAGAAATATAGCACTCTTGAGAATGGAGAATAGCATTACCTGTTGATTTTTCTTTTTCCTTCTCAACATTAAATATATTTCATTGGGACTCTCTTATGAGTTCTTCAGATTCACTGTTTGCAATGATTCTGTAGTGTCTCTTTATGAAATTAATTCTAGACCATCTTGTATCTGAGATGCCTGCATAGTAGCTATACAGTCCTCTAAATACAGAACTATTTGCCTCTTGAGGTGAGAAAGTTTCTCACATGGATCCTTCTTTCTTCATGCCTAGTAATGCACCAAGGGCTGGATAGTAACAATTCACTCTGAAAGCAGATGAGAGTGGATCCATCTCTGACTAAAGGGCTATCTAGCAATGCACATCAGGGCTGGGTACTCCCTAAGGGACAGGGAGACAGAAGTTAGGGAAATACCTGTTTCCAGCAAAGGCCTGTCGCTCAGTATTCAGGTGAGCTGAGCACAACAGCCCTAGACCTTCCTAGGAAACAGAGACAGGGCAGCTGGATAAACTTCACAGGGAACTGAATCAAGTTTACAGGCAGAAAGACAAACAAGGATCTTCCCCTAATAGACCTCTTCTACTTATGAAAGTTAGCATATTATTTGAAAGAGATATTTTTCAAGTGGTCCCAGCATTTAATTTCATTCCATTTGCACAAACTCTTCGGAAACAAATGGTTGGTAATTTTAAGTAGGACAATAATTTCTGTTGTCTTTATGTTGTTTTATGTAAATTGAAATAAGCCTAATTTATTATTGTGTTGAAGACTAGATCCATAAATTGCTTTGGTTATTGTGAAATATGACTTATACTGCTGACACTTTATATACTAAACAATGAGTAAGTATTATCAATGGATGTTGAACTGAAGTTCATAAAAATTGAGTGATGAAAATGAGATTCTAACTGTGCCCATTAATTCAGAATTATTTCAGAATCTGTTTGCAAAGGAACTTATCCTGGAAAGAAAATAGAACTCTGTGCGTGTTTTTATTTGTTATTTTGCATTACAGGTGACCACATCTGGATAGTTCTTGATGGTCCAGTTGATGCTATTTGGATTGAGAATCTTAATTCTGTCCTGGATGACAACAGGACTTTAACACTAGCAAATGGAGACAGGATACCTATGGCACCAAATTGCAAAATAGTTTTTGAACCTCATAGTATTGATAATGCTTCTCCGGCAACTGTTTCAAGGAATGGGATGGTGTTCATGAGCTCATCAGTTCTCAGCTGGAGCCCAGTCCTTGAGGTACATGAAAGCTATTTATGTATTGAAAATTTTACTTGTTACTTACTCAGCATTTCACTGTTACTGCTTTTGGACTGAAATTTGTGACTTTTGCTATGAAATAGCCTTTATACTGAGTAAACTTATTGATCAGTATTTAATATAGCATTGTTTGTGGTAGTTTATCAAAGAGTGAGTAATGTAATTTTTTTAGGAACAGAGTAAGCACATGGCACTTTAAAAAAGAAGGTATTTCACTCTGGAATAAATTTGTAATTTAAAATATTTCATAAAATTGAAGAACAACTCAGTTATCAAAATACCACCTATGTGGCAGCTCCTAATACAGCTTCTGATGAAGGAAGAAGAAAGAGTAAACAGGCCCATTCAGGAAGCTTGTAATCCTCAAGAAAACATAAGTTCTCTTGACATTTCTTATAATTAATTGCAGTTGGGATTTAGAAACAGGAACACAGCCAAAGTATGTAATTTTTCAGTTAATGTTCTTGCCTAGATAAATGATCTGCTTTTTAATTCTAGAGGTCAAATGTCTGAAGAACTAAGCAGTGAACTAAGCAGAGTCTGAAGAACTCTTTCTCCATGAGGTAGAATTTGGGTAGAATTTACAACATGTTGTAGGTGTGTTTTGGAAGGAAGAGCAGCATAAAAGATATTAAGTTTCAAAGTGCTTTATATTAAAAGGATGTACAATTATAATGATAGGATGAGGGGAAATGGTTTTAAACTGAAAGCAGGGATATTTAGGTTAGATATTAGAGAGAAATTATTTACTATGAGAGGGGTGAGAGACTGTAACAGGTTTCCCAGGACAGTTGTGTTTACCCCATCCCTGGAAGTGTTCAAGGCCAGGCTGGATGGAGCTTTGAGCAACCTGGTCCAACGGGAGGTGTCCCTGCCGATGGCAGGAGGTCAAACAAGATAATCTTTTGAATCCCTTCCAACCTAAACCGTTCTGTGAAGCTCACCAAAAAGCCTGTTCCAATAATTTACCCACTTTACAACAACAACAAAGTTCTTTCTTGTGTCTAAATGGAACTTATTAAATTTCAATTTGTACCAAGTTTCAGTTTCATTTCAGAGAAAAATCTGCAAATGTGTTTGCTAATGGGTGTACTTTATGTAGGAAATAAATATATGGAATGTAAATGAAAAGCACTCTGTCTTGTAGATGAGAGGAAGCTTCTGGGTAATACAAACAAGCAGATTACTGCTCTGAGCTAATGGCATCAAAGAGCAAAACCTGCTCTGTGATCTTGAAAAATAGGTAGTTTTAATTAGGCTTTGCTTATCCAGCATTACAGATACTGAAATGTGAAAGAAAAACACTACACACACCAGCAGACATTCCCCTCCTGAAATTGGGACATTTTTTCTCCATCTACAATGTATTTCTGGGGTACTCTTTATCACTGCTAGAAACTAACATTGGGCAGAAAAAAAATTAAACTTGTGTTCAGTACATATGATTTGTTTTATTTTGCAGTATTGTAGATCTTGAACAGCCTTTGAGGTTGAAAGCAACANAAGCTTCTGGGTAATACAAACAAGCAGATTACTGCTCTGAGCTAATGGCATCAAAGAGCAAAACCTGCTCTGTGATCTTGAAAAATAGGTAGTTTTAATTAGGCTTTGCTTATCCAGCATTACAGATACTGAAATGTGAAAGAAAAACACTACACACACCAGCAGACATTCCCCTCCTGAAATTGGGACATTTTTTCTCCATCTACAATGTATTTCTGGGGTACTCTTTATCACTGCTAGAAACTAACATTGGGCAGAAAAAAAATTAAACTTGTGTTCAGTACATATGATTTGTTTTATTTTGCAGTATTGTAGATCTTGAACAGCCTTTGAGGTTGAAAGCAACAAAGTTCGATCTTTTGCTAACCAAACACTTCCCAGCAGCAAGGAATCTGAGAATCTCCAAAAGAAATTGACTTTTCCGTGCTTCCTGAATGTTTTGAATTTCTAGAATTGGATTTGCTGGATCATTCAGTGGCAACTAAATTAATTTTCTTGCTGTACTTTGTAACAGGGATTTTTGAAAGCATATTCTTCCCAAGAAGCTGAAATTCTGCGTCGGCTGTATTCTTCATCATTCCCAGACTTGTACCGCTTCAGCATTCAGTGTCTGCAATACAAGACTGAGATGCTGGAAGCCTTTGTGATTATGCAGAGCATTAATGTGCTGCAAGGCCTTATCCCACCTAAGGTAACGTGAATTTTTCTTTTATTTGCTTAATCTAATTGAGATAATTTTAAATCATAAAGTTATGTAAAGAGGAGACTCTTTAATGACTTGGAGCATCTATGAGCATGCAGGTTAGTAACAAGTACTTTCTTTTCCTGGTTTAGAAGTTAAGCACTGACATAAAGCATGCATCAGACAATATTTTTTCCTTCATCTTTTTTTGGGTGAATAGTTTCCAGATTATAAGCTGGAATTTAAATTGTTCAAATGTTGTAATGAGTGGTTAGGAAAGATATCTACAAGGAAAGTTTCTATATTGTGGAATTGACTTGATACTAATTCAGTCTGTCTATTGGCAAAGATGTCTGTAAATTTGAGCCTGATGTTGCATCAAGTAGATGTTTTAGGCTATTAGAAATAAAATCCTAACTCTTCCCTTCAGGAGCAAAGAGGGGAATTGGCTCCACAATACTTGGAAAGGCTGTACATCTTCTCTCTTATGTGGAGTGTAGGAGCGCTGCTAGAGGTGGAAGACAGATGCAAAATGGAGCAATGGCTTCGAAACCATGCAACAATAAAACTTGACCTTCCCTCTATCCCAGAAGGCAGTGAAGATACAATGTTTGATTATTATGTGGCAATGAGTGGTTAGTAATCCAGCTGGGTGATATGGGCTAAAACTTAAGTACTTTTAAAGTTTGCTTCTTTTATAGTATTAATTCATAAGGTTTTTGTAGCTTAGCTTTTTTTGTGTTTCTTAGCAAGTTTTGTTTTACAGCTGATGAAGCTTTACAGATTATGAAGCTTTACAGATGATGAAGCTTTTCCTGTATTTCCTGTGAGAAATTAGAATATGGATATATTGTTACAGAAAGCTGCATGACGTACGTAAGACAATGAATTGTTTAGTGGACAAAAATAGTGACAAAGCCTTGTCCTTGTCAAGAGTTCTGTAAGGAAGAGGAGTAAATCTCTTAGATGCAACCTAGAAGATTTTATGACTATATGATTCTGTACAGTGTGGGTTTTTTGTATGTTAGACAGAGGCACTGAGGTATGGGTCAACTCAGTGGAAAAAAAGAAGCATTGGAAAATGTTAATTTATTTCTTATTAGGTAAATGGATGCACTGGAATACACGTGTTGAAGAGTATGTATATCCCAGTAGCAGCACACCAGAGTACAGCTCCATTCTTGTACCTAATGTTGACAATGTGAGGATGGATTTCCTTATTGAAACTATCGCAAAACAGGGCAAGGTACTTTGCTTATGTTTCACACTTAAATAGTGATAACAGTACACAGGATAAAGTTTTTTAATTGAACATAAATGTTACATTATTGAAAAGGAGGGTTTCAATTCATGTAAGTATGCTTGAACTCCCAAATATGCACTGCTTCAATTCTTTTCAATGTTTTTTGTCTTTCCCTCATAAATCTTTACTGTATTGATTATAACAGTAGTTATATGTGAGATCAGGTCAGAACAGAAGCATTTTTTTCATGTAGCTGTGGGTCAGGAAGCAGCACAGAGGGCAGCAGAATGTCTGACTGTGCTGATAGGAACTCTGCCCACCTGTAGTAGTGGCAGTTTATGTGCTTTTAGGTTATGCAACCTGGACTTCATAAAAACTGTTAAATAAGCAGGATACAGTAAATAAAGAGAGTGACTGAAATCTTTCAGATAAAAAGGCTCTAGATGGTATATATATTTCTTTCAAATAATCAACTCCTTTGATGAAAAATTGATTCCTTTGTTAATTAAATCATGCTTAGATGCAAATATTTTTAACTTGAGGCCTGTGAAATTCTATGATGCATTAACTCTTTTGCTTACATGTGTTCACGTGAGAATTGCCAAGACACTCAGTTCTTGTATTTGGTCTTATTTCAATGTTGTCTTTGTCTAGGCTGCCCTGTTAATTGGTGAGCAAGGAACTGCAAAGACTGTTATCACCAAAGGTTTTATGTCAAAATATAACCCTGAAAGCCACATAGCTAAGAGTTTGAATTTTTCATCTGCAACAACTCCATTAATTTTCCAGGTACAGCAGTAAACTACTTTCTGATTCGATGTGACTGGATTGAGAGATTGTTCTGAGAATTTGCCAGGAAGATGTTTCTGAAAGTGTTTAATTGAAAATGAGTGCAGAAACAAAAAAAAAACTCCTGCTAAAAAGGACTAAGTGTCCAAATGCATGACTTAAAAGACCTTTGTAATAAGCATTCTCCCTTCACCTTCTTCAGTAGTTATTAAGCTGTTCTTGGACTGTTACAATGCCATTCATATTACGTGCTTCATCACATTCAATGGTTTTGTGTCAAATGTATCAGTTCTCACTAATTGGGTAGAGCTGTCAGTGACTTCTGCCAGATAGTTCTAAAAGCCATGAATAAATTAAGTGCTATTCACTACAATCGTTCCTAAAAAGGGTGCTGTCTGCAATATAAATTCCAGTGGATTAAATTATTCATTTAAAAGGTAGTGCATGCATTGCAGCTGCTCTAAAGAGAGCTGTGAGTACTTAAATCCAGAACTGTACTGCTTGTCCAAATTTCTACTGATCTGCTTTGAATTGTTTCAAGTTTCTTTAACCAGATGGCAATGAATATGGAAAATAATTTTAATGCAGTTTGGTAAGTCTGTGCTGTAATCATAAGTGCTGTCTATAAGTTAAATCCATGGTATATCACCTGGCTTTATAGCATAGTAGAAAGTATTAAGATATTTAGTATTAAAAGTGCATAATTTTAGTCTTATTTTACTCAGTATTTTTCCTTCTATCTATTTGACTATAGAATCAAAAAGTTGTCATGGTTTATTTTTATAAAATAAACATCAAGCTTATATTGATTATAGTCTATTGATGATCATGGCATCTGAAATAATGTGCAAGTCTAACAGACTAACAAGACTAATATCAGCCTAGATCTAAACATTTGGCCTTAAAATTTGTGCTTTTAAATTACTCTAGCTTTCTAAAATCTTGATCTAACTGATGACACTTGTGTAAGAAGGCTTGCCAGGCTACTGTATGGGAGACTTGGCACAACATAAGAATGCCGATTTTTAGATCTGCATAAGAAAATAGCTGTGCATAGTTGACTTTTTGCATGACATGGAATAAATGAAAAATGGACCTTAAGATGAATGAAGAAATGGAAAAATGATGGGAAGTCTACTGCTAATCAATGTTATTTTATCAAATCTATTTGTGTGAGTTATTTATGAAGCATATTGATGTCTACTGGAAAGATATCCAGCAATCACATCCTTCAGATGTAATGGATTATTAATTTAATCATTACTGCTAGTAACCATCAATTTTGATGATAAATTAATAAAATGAAAGTGAAGTTTGAAATAATTTGAAACTAAGCAGTTAGGCATGGTGTCTACATTAGACCACACTAAAGGTGGATAGTATGAGATTTTGGATATTCTAGTTGAACAACTACAATTGCATCCCATAGATAGGCTGCCTAAACCTTCCATACTAAAATTCAGTGTCACAAAATGGTCAGTATGTTCAAATGATTGATCTATGTATGAAAATAATGGTAGTTTTAAACTATGTTATTAATTGTTTTTAACAGCACACAATAGAAAGTTATATAGTCAAGCGCATGGGCACCACTTACGGTCCACCTGCAGGCAAAAAGATGACAGTCTTCATTGATGATGTGAATATGCCCATAATAAATGAGTGGGGAGATCAGGTAAGTTTGTAAAAGAGGAAAAAAGATAGCAAAAGGTGTTTGGGATAAATCTGATATGTAGTGCTTTATTTTTAAGCAGTCTTTTTACAGAATCCATCTAGGTTTATGAATTAATTGAAAACTAGTATACTGACTATAAGAAGCAGTTCAAGTACTCCTTATAACATGTCTGTGTAATTTTAGCAATGTTTTTTATCAATACTCCTTTTGTGATAAAAATGTAAAAATGAAATATTAGAAAAAAATCTGACATACAAATTATGATAGTGAACTGGCTGTGTGGACAATAATCAAAATACTGTGAATGCTGGGAGGTAAGAAGTGACTTCTCTGCTTTAGAAAAAAATAGATGCAATCACTGCCTATATATTGTCAGTATCCTGTTTTGGAAAATATCATTAGAATTTCTAGAGAAGTATGGTTACATAATGTGCTCTCTGTGGAATGTTTTCTAGTGGTCAAATAGAAAAGCAGGAGTTCTGTTTATAGCTATGGAAAAGAATCTGGCTTCTTGTATGAAAGTAAATCTATGTCTCTATCTTGAAAAAAATGTATGTTTGTTACACATGGAAATTTCATCAAAATATTTGGAAACAAGTGCAGCATGTAAACATGCATCTATTTGGACTTGAATAGAACAAACTGGAATTTTTTGTGCTGAAATGGAGAATTGTTTCTAATCCAACAGTATTATTTCCAATTGAATGGCACTGGAAATCATGTAGCATTCAAGCAAGGTATGAAGTATGAAGGATTAATTCTAATCTAGAGATTCCCCTATACTCCCAGAATTTTTGTTTGTAGATATTGCTGGTGGAAAGGACAATCTAAATAAGCTCATTCCTAAGAGGGCCTTTTCCTCATGCATCAATTAAGCCACAGTCTATGGGATAAAATAAGGTATACTCTTTATTTGGTCTCAAGTATGGCATTATGTTTTGTATTTCCTTTAATTTTGTGTGTAATATTCTGTTATATAAAGCCTAGTTATTTTCCAGGTCACCAATGAGATAGTTAGGCAGCTGATGGAGCAGAATGGAGTGTATAACCTGGAAAAGCCTGGTGAATTTACCAACATTGTGGACATTCAGTTTTTGGCTGCCATGATTCACCCTGGGGGAGGTCGCAATGACATTCCACAGAGGCTCAAGAGACAATTTTCAGTGTTCAACTGTACTCTGCCTTCGAATTCTTCCATTGACAAAATTTTTGGTAAATGGAAATTAGCCTTTTATTAATCTCATTTTTGAAAATGGTAGTTGATTTTCCTTTGTCCCTCTGCTTATAAACATTATGGTTAAAACTGAGGCTTAACCCCTCTCTGATTATCTCACCAGCACTTTTTCTTTCAGTGATCACTCCCCACCTGAAGCTTCGTCAGTCTCAAAGTTTTTTGGGTCTAGTCGTATTTCTGGATCTATTAGTGCAGTAAATGTTAGAAAGAATGGCATGAATGGGATTCCTAGTTTTAGTGACACTGCTGGAGAGGTGCTACTGGTACTAGTAATGAGTGAGTAATGACAAGACAGGATTATATTGGTCTCAGATAAAAGATCAGCTTTTCAAAGGCTGTGGAAGCTATTTTGGTAGGCAAAAGAGCGTTTTTAATGGACAGTTAAGAGGTTAATACCCAGGGATCTGATCACAGAATGATGTGAAGAGGAGGTGTATCAAAATTTGAATACAGACAAGAAAGATATTCCAACAAATTAGAAAAAAAATTGGGGAATAATAAATAAAAATAAAACTAAGAAGATTATTTCTCTTGATATTGTACTGATGTGTCTTAGAAAAATCTTTCATTTGGCAATTCTTGTCACACAGGTGTAATTGGAGAAGGTCACTATTGTAGTGAACGGGGATTTTCAGAAGATGTGAAGAAAATGATAACCAGATTGGTTCCACTGACACGCAGGCTGTGGCAGATCACCAAGCTAAAAATGTTGCCTACACCAGCCAAGTTCCATTATGTCTTCAATCTTCGAGACCTCTCAAGGATTTGGCAAGGAATGCTGACCACTATACCAGAAGTAATCAATGAACCAAAGGTAAGTGCAAGTGATTTTGGTATAATGTGTGTATAATTAGTGTAGCAAAGAGATTGAAAACTCCAGCTTCGTAGCATTTGAGTTTGATTTAGAAGTAATTTCTGCTGACAAGTTTTTCATGTTTTTTTCAGGCAAAGGTATTTTAGTCCAGCTTTCACAGTGCCAACTGAAATGCATCTTTGTTGCATAACTATGATAAAACCAGTTTCTTTTGACAGAAGAGAGTTGTTTCTGTTTGCTTGTTCTATTAATGAAAAATGCTATGTAGTTTGAAAGAAGTTAGCAAAGAAAATCATGAGAAGCAAGTAGCTTAATTTAACTCAGTGAAAGTGAATACATATTGATTAATATAGATTAATTAAAACCTCTTTACTCGCATCTTGAGGCTTTCAGTCACTGCCTACTATGTGTCTAAAAAATGATTTCTAACTTATGACTTAAAGGGAAGAAGAAACAAGCCAGAGAATTTTTTTTTCCCACCGTAATCCACCTTTTTTCCAGAAAGCCTTGATACTTTATGCATCATTTATCTTTTAATTATTTTAAGGAGAAGTTATTTGGTGATTAAAGTGCTGAAACATGAAGTACTGGAAAATCAATATTTATAATAATCATGGAAAATTTGTTAAATGTTTGGGTTATGTACTCGCTTCATGTTTAATGTTCTTCCCCACTTGTTGCATAAGCTCCTGAATTCTACTACATCTAAAATTTAAACTTTAGGAGTTATTTTAATTTGTGGAGCTAAAAATTAATCTATGAAGATTATATTTATTCCCAAGTAATGTCTTTTGAAGTACTACAAACAATTGCTTAAAATCTGATTGTATAAATTTATGTACTACTTCTGAGACTTGATATAATATCTGTTATTTGTACAAAATGCCATAGTCTCAGACAAGGAGTACTTTTTTACTCCCCGATATTGTGTAGTTATAGTGTGAGATTAAATCAAATGCTGCAAAGATTAAGAACCTGGTAGGTTTTTCTTCTCCATCCTATGACCAAACTGAAGGATTTCAAAATTCTATTAAATTTGGAGGAGGAATAATATAAACACTTTTCCTTAACTTCTTTGGATATGGAGTTGGGAGTGACATCTGTTTTTAACATGAAATTATTCGTACCAAATTATTTCCATTCACATTCTACTTGATGAATAGCTTAAAAAGTAGTTTATCAGTGCATAAATGCATGTTGGCAGATACAGTTTTAAGGCTAGAGAAATAAAACCTTAATTTAGTTAAATATGCTCTGGTGTGGAATGCTAGTTGGAGGCTTCTTGCTCAGTTAACTTATTGTAGACTTAAAATGCCATTTAGCAGAATGGATAAACACAAAATACAATTGTTTCTTTCCTAGTGTTAATGTGATTTTGAACTAACTAACTAAGTAGAAGTGTGGCTTTCAAATTGGTATAGCTACATTGCAAGCCTAAGCTGATATAAATGCCTTTTTAATATATAGGTGCTGTTAAAACTATGGAAGCATGAATGTAAATGTGTTATTGCTGATCGTTTCACAAGCTCGGAAGATGTAAACTGGTTTGACACAACTGTGGCCAGACTCACTGAGGAGGAATTTGAAGAAACAAAATCTTTGTTGGATCCTGAACCTGATGCATTCTTTGTTGACTTCTTAAGGGATGCACCTCAAAGTAAAGATGGTAAAGATGGGCTCTGATAACCATGAAGTTGCCATAGTGAAGGGGGGATGTTAAAACAGATGCAAGTAGAAATGAACCTTAAAAATGCGTAGTAGATTTATGCATCAAGGGTGGCTTTTCTGTTCAGAGAATTTAAAACTAATCTGTGTTACCAGCTGTGGCACAACTTTTTATTCATGGAATTTTGAAGTCCTTATGTATTTCTAGGTTATCTGTATAAGAGAGCCTTGCTTCCATTTCCCTCAATGTGGTAGACAGACAAAACTGACAAACTGACAATATGTTTGTCCCTTGGATAAGTACACAAAGACTTTGAAATGATGTAGCTCACCGTCAACTTTTAGGGATTAGCTTCACAGAAATTGTTACTGGTGCTAGTGTTCCCAAGACCCTGAAACTGGTCAGATGTGCTTTTTTATCAGTTAGTTTTGGCATCACTGTTTAGTAGTTATGATTCTGAATGAGAACTAATTGTCACTTTGAGAGGTTTGGCTCTGAGTTAAAGGACAGTTTCCTCAGACTGGGTTCTATATATATATATTCATATGTATGTCTGTATGTTACTGTTTTGGTGTTTTTGCTTTTATTTTTCTTTTTTTCTCATATTTGTAAAAGCAGAATATAGAAGAAGAAAATGGAGAAAAAAATTAAAATGAAAAATATTATAGATACTATTCTTAGTACAGTTTGATTGCTTTTTTACTATTTTCTCCTTTCAGCTGGGTGGGTAAGAGCTAACAATTACTTGTGGCTTTCAGATCACTTGATGAAAAAAGCATGCCTTTTTGTAGTGAATACACTTCTTTGTAGGTGCTAATTATTCAGTTTCCCCCCACTGCAATAATTTTTAGCCTACAAAAAAGATTTGTACGTCTTACTGCAATATATACTTAGGTTCTTTCTCTGCTGCTGCTTTGTGTCTGACATCTAAATTAATTTCAGGTTTTAATGGTTCAAGTTTCAGATATAGAGAGAGCTGGCTCCTTAGATTTTGCTTGTTTTTTTGTTGTTGAGAATTAATCAGCATAACTTATTATTCTTCATAGGCAGTATATAGGCAGCGCTCCCATGTGTACATCTATTGTGTAATATAATGAATAATATTGGTTCTACTGAGGTTAAAGGGACTTCTAATTACCACTTATTCCCACTTTGAACCTCCATCAATCACCTAAACTGCTAAGGTTTTGCTACTTGCTTTTTGTTCTAGGTGAAAAATCAGAAGTTGTTAATTTAGATATTCCCAGAATCTATGAGCCGATTTACTCCTTTCACCAATTACAAAATCGTTTAAATATGTTTTTAAAAGCATACAATAAGAACATCCGTGGTACTGGAATGGACATGGTTTTCTTTAAGGATGCTATGATTCATTTAATCAAGGTACAGTCTTATTGTATTACAAATTCTTTACTTTTATATATCCATCTTTAATGTCTAGAGGGTTCATAGTCCTATCTATTCTAACTCTCATTCAATCTTTTTCCTGGGAATTCTTCTGATCCCTTCCTTTCTCTGAAAGGGGTCAAATGAAACTTGGGTTAGGACATGATTGTTTGCCAAAGAAGGAATAGACACAGCAGAGAGAAGTAGTCTATATTTCTTAAAATAAATTATGAAGAACTGAATATTGGATTGTACTAAGCTGAAAAATATTAAAATAAATATAAAACAAAAAAAAATTAATTATAGTTGACAAACACATTGTGTCATCAATTTTCAAGATTTGGGAGTGGATTCTTATCATTTCACCAAATGGAGTATCTTTCTTGTATGTCTTCCCTGAAAAATGGATAATGTTCTCTTATGGATTTCTTCAGGAAATTTGTTAAATCATTATTGTGCCTACTAACAAGTTTTTGGTTTATTTCTGGTAAAAAAAATCTGTATGATTTAGGATCTAGCAAAAAAAAAAAAAGTTGTTTTGTTAATCACTGAAGAGCCACCTGTTGTCAGCAGTCTCTTCTTTCAGTAGCAAAATGGTAAATACCCGAAAGGTTATTTTCAGTTAGGTAGAATGAATATGCAGTGCTTCCCTGAACCCATATTCTTGAAAGCAGCATGTACAGCTGTGCAGGTGTGACCTTTAAGCATTAGCTAGACTTGAGACACCTTCTAAGAGAGAGCTATGTAAGCACTGATAAGGTAATGCTTAATCTGAGCTAACGTAGTACGAGTTGAATGCGTTAAAGCGGAGGAATATCTTACACAGAGAACGAAGCTTCTAATTTGCAAATTGTATGCCTCTGCTTCAGAAAGATCTAGTTGCTGTAATTGATGTCATTAATAATTTTCCAAGGGTGCTGTGTAAATCTGGTTAAATACAATGCCTGCTTAGACTAAAACATCATACTTGATTTTATGTTTACTTGTGAAACATTAACCTATAAAAAAATCCCAAATACATTATATGTAAAATATATGGGTTTAAAACAGCAGGGAACATGTGTTAGAGGGAAGGTAAATAAATGGGTATCCCAGGCTGCTTCTTGGCATGATAAATTTCTAGGGGCATCAGAGGAATGTTTGAATAGTAAAGAGAAAAGGAGCCAATGCATTATTGCTCATGCAGAGGAGACCAGCTGCTAATCAGATGTCTAGTATTTCCTTCCCTTTGAAAGGCAAATGGCTCCATGCTGTTTTGGAAATGAACGTAGGCTCCTCTGCATACTCCTGAAGGATATGTGCATGTGCAGTTGATGAAGTGTGTTGTTTTCTGTGCTGAGAAGCATATTTTCTTAGCAAAAGGTAGTATTTTCTACCTGTTTATAGATTTCTTCTTTTTTTGTTGTGTTTTTTGTTTGTTTGTTTGTTTCTGGTTTTGTTTGTGGACATTGGGATGGGTACTGCACACTACTCATAGTTAATGCTGAAAATTCTTTTGCTGGGAATTGCAAAGTGTCTGTTTCCACTACATTGCTCTGAAATGAGATGTTAAATAGTATGCACCTACTGTCTTTTGCTTTAGAAGGTAGATAATGAAATAAGAAAGAAAGGAAGACCTAGCTGGGAAAGGTTGCATTGTGACCAAGTGTATTTTTATAATCAAGAAAACCAGAAGAGTAAGAATTTTGATTATAAAGGGTATATTATTCTCTGCTACAGAGAATACTGGACACTGTTTGTACTGCGTTTAACATGGCTCTGGGAACTTATCTTTCTGGTTACAATGAGAGGGCCTGGGGAGATGAGTCTTAGTGAAAGTTGTCCAGAGGGTATGGTATTGGATAAATCATTATTTCTTTCCAGGTTTTAATAATCTATCGTGCTATGACAGCATATCACTATGAAACATGAAAGTCCTTTGAGGCTTACTAAGTTTGCTTGTTTTTCTACAATAAGTGTGAAACATATTTTAACTGTTTTTGATGTTGAAAATAGTTCTGTGTGTTTCACAGAATGAAAAGGAATGCTGGTAATGTCAAGTTATTTTTACTTTATGCAGGTGGTATCTATCCTGAATGTCTTTATGAGTTTATCTTGCAATACTTGAAACAATGCCTGTGTGAGGAGGCAGTTGAGATTTACTTGTGCTTTGTGGAAGTGTGAGATGCAATTTTACTGATAATTTAAGGTTTACAGTGATGGAATCAAATGGTTACTATATTCTTGGAACCTTAACAGAAAATAGTGCAAGCGGAAATGTTCACATGTTGTAACTACAATAGAATTCCTTATTTAAACTTTAAAAATTTCAGTTGCTATGCATTTTTAATAGAAATGTATTGCTGTGATAGCGTAGGATTTTGAGGTCTGTAACTTGTAACAGTAAAGTACTGTGATCTCGCACAGATTTCTCGAGTGATTCGTACTCCTTGTGGAAATGCTCTTTTAGTTGGAGTTGGTGGCTCAGGAAAGCACAGCTTGACAAGACTGGCATCATTCATAGCTGGCTATAAGACATTCCAGATAATGTTAACCAGGTGAGCATTAATTAAAATTTTAGTCAATAAGTGCTTTGTTTTGAGCTTTTCCTATAAACTAAACAGGTTCCCAGATATGAACAAGATGAACATAGGGTAAGCTCTGCTGGAAAAACATGAAAGTCCTTTGAGGCTTATGAAGTTTTCTTGTTTTTCTACAATAAGTATAACGTTTTAACTGTTTTTAAGTTGTAAACAGTTCTGTCTGTTTCACAGAAGGAAAAGGAATGCTGGTAATGTCAAGTTATTTTTACTTTATGCAGGTGGTATCTATCCTGAATGTCTTTATGAGTTTATCTTGCAATACTTGAAACAATGCCTGTGTGAGGAGGTGGAATCCTCAGGCATGCCTAGTAATGTAGTAGATCTTGTGTATATGTCAGTATTTTGACAGTCTATTTCCAATTATATCTCTTCTTATTTCATATTGTTAACTTAATGTAGTTTCTTTATGAGTAGCTCATTAAAAAAAAAGAAAAATTTAAATCCTTGTCTGAGTATTTCGGAATGAATGTGTCCCAAAGTGTCTATAGGACAAGTTAATGATCAGGAAATACTTTGAGCACTCAAATAAGATAGCATTGTAGAGCAACCAAATTATTTTACCTCTGTTGAAACTGCATTGGCTGTGGAAGGAATTGTAGATTCCCATGTGGGAATGACTCTTGGTGGAGATTTTCTCAGAGGATCTATCTGAAATAGGGATTACTTTAGGAGTTATTGAAGTACAGTTGACAAAACAGGTGCTAACAAATTGCTGGATACCATTAACAAGTCACAAGAGGGTGAAATATTAAATTAGAAAAATGGTCTGCCAATTCCCTCTACAAGATGCATGGTAGCTGAGGATCATAAGAAAGCCTATATAAAGCAAATGAAAAAAAATTCAGTAGAGATTTGTGGAGTCTTTACATTAAGTTTTCTTTTTCTTTTATCTGGAGGCTCTTTTAAATAACAGGTAAATATTAGTTCAATTGTCCTTTTTTTTGTAGGTCATACAACACTTTAAACTTGATGGAAGATTTGAAATTCTTGTATAGAACAGCAGGATTGGAAGGAAAAGGCATCTGTTTTATTTTTACAGACAGTGAGATCAAAGATGAGTCTTTCTTGGAATATCTGAACAATGTTTTATCATCAGGAGAGGTAGGTGAGACCTCATGATCTTTTCTGCTTTTTAAAATTTATAATCCTGAAGTAAAATAACATAACTTATTTGAATATTCTTTTGCATGTAAAGAGGCACAAATCCACAAACTAAAACTCATGTGATTTTCATCATTATAGTATTACAAAGAATGGAAAAAATCCATTATTCTAGTATAAAGTGAGACAAAGATGTTGTAAATTAAGAATGAGCATTGTCATTCCATCTAGAGAAATTGTCTACATCATACCCTTTTAAAATGAATTGATAAGCTGTCAGGTACATGAAAATAGCTTATAAACATTTGAGACTTGGATAACATCACTGAAGTTTTAATAAAATTTTCTGTTAAAATTAATAGTTATTCAAATAATTAATGTTAGTTTTGGTGTAGTGAATTTATGTCCAGAATAGATGGGATGGCTTTCATTTGTCTGTTTATTTCAGGAAGTGTTTCAGAGTGATTTATTTTAGTTATTAGAATATTAAGAAAGTGAAGATTTTGTACATGGATTCTTTGTTTTTCACATGGGAAAGTGTGCTTTACTTTCAGAGCAAGTTTAATTTCAATGTATTTAATGGAATCACTTCAGTAAAAGTTCTTGTTTAAAGGAGTGTGGTGGATCCGAATAAATTCAGTCTGAAATTGTGCATCCCTTTCCAAAATGCTATGTATTAAATGAACCTTGTAGTATATATTGTATTTTGGATCACTTTATAATGCAAGAATATTTTTCCTTTTTCTCAAAGGTGTCAAATTTATTTTCACGTGAAGAAGTAGATGAGATTATTAGTGATCTCATACCCACCTTCAAAAAGGAACATCCACGTAGGCCTCCAACCAGTGAGGTTCTGTATGACTACTTCATGACCAGAGTTCATCAGAACCTTCATGTAGTACTTTGCTTTTCACCGGTAGGTGAAAAATTCAGAAATAGGGCCCTGAAGTTCCCTGCTCTCATTTCTGGATGCACGATAGATTGGTTCAACCGGTGGCCTAAGGATGCTCTAGTGGCAGGTAGGTGCCAGTTTTGTCTTTGCAAATATTTAATTCTCTGAACAGTGGTCATGATTTGTTCCAATTGCTTTGAATTTTGACAGCACTCTAGCATAAGAAACTTATTTGTTTCTAAAATTTGATGTGGGTGTTTTCTTCTTTAAAGCTTGCTGTATTAAAATATTGAATTATTTGTGACAGAGGAAAGGATTTGAAAACAATTTTAATTAAAAATCCATTAAAAAAATCCATTAAAAGTATTAGTAAAGAGCTGTTGGACAGGGTCCAGAGGAGGACCACGAAGATGATCAGAGGGCTGGAGCACCTCCCGTACGAGGACATCCTGGAAAAGAGAAGGCTCTGGGGGGACCTCATAGTAGCTTATCAGTACCTGAAGGGGGCCTACAGGAAGGCAGGGGTAGGACTTTTTTATAGGGTACAGGACAGCAGGAGTAGGAGTAATGGATGCAGATTGGAAGAGAGCAGAGTTAGATTGGATAGGAGAAAGAAGTTCTTTACTGTGAGGATGGTGAGACACTGGAACAGGCTGCCCAGAGAGGATGAGGATGCCCCCTCCTTGGAAATGTTTAAGGCTAGGTTGGATAAGGCATTGAGCAACCTCATCTAGTGGGAGGTGTCCCTGCCTATGGCAGGGGGGTTGGAACTAGATGACTTTTAAAGTCTCTTCCAACCCAAACCATTATGTGATTCTAAGTTGCACAGATTTTTACTGAGAAGAATGGAATAGTATTTAGAATCTGATGGTAAAGACGAGCAGTTTTAGAAGCTGCATGAAAGCTGATGACAAAAAACCACGTAGTGATGTGTTCTGTATTACCTCATTTATAAGCTGAGAGGTTTTCCTGAATGTTTATGTTTTCCTTTCTTTCCTAAGTATCTGAACATTTCCTGTCCTCATTTGAGATGGACTGCACCGCTGATACAAAGAAGGAAATTGTGCAGTGTATGGGCTCATTTCAGGATGGAGTGGCAGAGAAGTGTTCTGATTACTTTCGAAGATACAGGCGTTCTACACATGTGACTCCCAAAACGTACCTGTCCTTTATTCAAGGATATAAAAGAATATACAAAGAAAAACAAGCTGAAGTGCAGACATTAGCAAGCAGGTAAACTGCTTAGTTTTCTTCCCCACACAGGAATACTCTCATGTGCTTTGTTTCAATGCATGGCTTCTTTGCTCAGAAAAGGATTAGTTTTACAAAAAATTATTTCCTAGAGTTGTGTGAAGGTATAATTGATTAAGTATTATAATTACTCTTGACATGTAAGTTAAAGGCTACATATTTTTGGAGGGAGGGAATAGGTATTATGTATGAAAGAGCAAGGAGGTGGGGAAATATGAATATGAGATATGACTGTATTTTATTCCTATGTATTTGTAATGAGTAAAATAAAACTTTCATAATATACTCACAATAAAATTTAATTTACCAGAGACTAACTTCTATTTTCTCGCTGAACAGTTGTAACCTCCTGATTTGAATATGTAAGAAAAGTCCTTGACATTTTTGGTTTTATAATCACGGAGCCTCATTTAGGCTAACTGAAAGTGGTTTTGATATGTTCATTCTCCTTTTGAGTGCTTTATTAAACTAATGTAGCCTGTGTGCAGGTTTATCTTCATGTCAGAAATACTCTCATAGAATACAAAATTAGTATTTAGCCTATCAGTTACTATAACCCTTAAGAAAAGCTGTCTTTTGAATTTTGAAAGATTGGCATGAAGAGCAGTAAGCCTTTAGTCTTTGGTTAGTCTTGATTTCAGTTTTTTGTTGGTGTTTTTTCTTTTAGCTTCAATACCCTTCAAACAAGGAGTAGTATGATATTTCTCAGGATTCTAGTGTTGACAAAATCCCTTCTGCAGTGCAGAAGTCAGTCTTTTAAGTATCAGTTTGAAGCTCATCAGGTGACACATAGAACCAATGCAATAATAAAGGCATGTTTGAGTTAGAAGTGGGTAAATATTAAGCCATGGTCTGCTTGCCATGGTCTCTGTTGTTAACATTTTATTTTAAAGATACTGAGCAGTTGCATGAAAGTTCCCGTACAACTTTTATCTTGGATGTAAAATATCTTCTGCTTACTCTTTGTTCCTATTAATGTGATTCATTCTGTTGGTGGAATAATTTGAAAAGGGGAGTGTACATGACAGAAAATGTTATGCTTTTTATTTTGCTTTGTAACTCCAGAGTGAATACTGGACTGGAAAAATTGAAAGAGGCCTCTGAGTCAGTGGCTGCTCTAAGCAGAGAGCTGGAGGTAAAAGAAAAGGAACTTCAAATTGCCAATGAAAAAGCTGACATGGTACGTACAGCCTTCAAAGTGTGTTGCTATTTGATTTTTTTTTCTCTTTTAATTTCTTCTATTTTGAATAAACTTAAGTAAGAGGAAGTTAACTGCTGGACAAAAGGGATCTTGGAGTATTATAATACTGATGAATCACAGAATGATAGAAATTGTCAGATACTTCAAGAGATTATCTAGTCCTGCCTTCCTAACAGGAAGTTTGGACATGGGTGCATACAGGCAAGTTTTGAATGACTCCAGAGATAAAAAAAACGTTGTTTGAGTTTTCTGGTTCTGGATTTCAACAGAAAATTTTACAACAAAATAACAACATCTTCTTTCAACCAGGTATTTTCTTTAATGTTTGACATGTGGGTTCCTTAAAATTCTAGGTACTGAGAGAAGTCACTGTGAAAGCACAGGCCGCTGAGAAGGTGAAGGGTGAAGTTCAGAAAGTGAAGGACAAAGCTCAAGCTATTGTAGACAGTATCTCAGTTGACAAAGCCATTGCTGAAGAGAAGTTGGAAGCTGCAAAACCTGCTTTGGAAGAGGCAGAAGCAGCCTTACAGGTTAGTATGCAGACCATGTAGGATATACTTCATTGAATGAGAAGATAAGGTTCAATATAAAAATCAAAGACTCTATGTTCATTGTGTAACTCATCAATTGTCAGAAGATGTATGCCAATACTTGTTTTGAGGATTTTTAAGTTCAGTTTTATCTCTCTTTTTCTACCCGAGTACCAGACCCAATCTGAAACTACAGTTGATATGTGATCTGATGCAGGTTAATAATAAATGAGTAACTAACTGACTCTTGATAACTGATTCTTATAAAACAGCTTATGTGCAATGAGTGAAGAAGTCTTTTCTATGTAAAAACAGTTGTAATTCCATTCAAAGCTAAACCACCTGTTTTATTGTACATTTTCACCAGTGAATTGAGTAAGTTTGATAATCCAATCTTTTCTGCCTTCAAAAGAATTTTTTTTTTCAGTTACAACTTCACCCAAATTTACCATACTGTGGGAGTTCATGTTTTCAACATAGTCTTTTTGTAAAGCTTTTAAAATAGAGAATGTATCTTTACATGTTGCATCATTGATGATGAAAAAAGGTTAATACCTCAAGGTATCTCTATCCTGAGCAGCCAAAGTAAGTCCAATGCTAAAGACTTTCAAAGAGCTGACTTTTCAAGCGATAGAATGAGTGAAGGAAAAACCAGAAAGATAGATGAATGTCAGAAATGGTTATGAAAATTCACTGAAAAGTTTTCCTTTCCATTTGAGAGGCTGCCAGCAGTTGAGATGTTCCTTTAAAATAAAATTCTTCAAAATATACTAAAATAAGTTTTCACAGGTCTTCTGAATGTATAACTTCAGTTTGAGTGGATGTATTTAACAGTCTCCTACTGCCATGATTCTTGAATACCAGAGTGGGAATGTCTAACTTGTGACATGACAACTGAGTGCAGTAATAAGCAGGTCTGGATCATAGGATACTAATACTTAGCTGCAGGAGAAAGGCAAAAAAAACCCCAGAGATGGGCAAGCATTCTGACTAGTGCATAAACAAATAGTGCTAACTAGGCTGTACCTGAGGTATGAAAAGAGCATGATTGTGCTTACTTACTGGGTTTGGGTGAATTTTCCAAAGCAAAACAATACTACTCTTGAAAATTTGGATTGTAATAAATGAAAATCTGGCTTTAAGAAAAAGCTGCACCAGCATTATTGTGAGACTTTATTGTGGGGAAAGGTAGCTGGGCTTAATGAAATCCTTGCATATGCTATAGTGAATTGCTTTGCCTAGCTAAAGGGAAAGTAAAACTATCATAAAAGCAAGCGTATCAGCATGCATTCATGAATTCAGCAAGAAAGCATTGTCTGTATAGGGCGACATCTTTCAAAAAATGAATCTGACAATCAGTATGGATTTGCAAATTTCCAGATAGGGATTCCTATAACAGAATTCTGCATGCAGTGTAGACAGATATCTGTTAAAATATTTGATAAATTAAAAGGTAGCTTCCCAAATAAAATAAATATATGGCTTGTTTTTTCACTAATTTTTTAATGCATTTTAGGACAGCTGAATGCTATGTTAAGGTAGGTTTAGAACTGCTTTATTTTAAAACTTATTAATTTTTAAAATTTTGAGTAAGGATTGCCGAAGTTCAATAAAACTTAGCCTTTGCTGCACAATTAAAGTGAAGTTTTAAATGCACAACTAGCAGTAAATAAATAAATTGAAATTAAATTAAAACTGCAGTTCTTTTGCCAAAATTTGGATGATGGCAAAAAAGGCTGAACTGAATTTTCTGCAGGTTACTAAGAATCACTGGTTGAAGTTTCCATGTGGATATTTGGAAGAAACGGATGCATTATCCGGTTCACTCTGAAACCAGAGTACACCAAAAAATGGAAGGGAAGCAACAGGCAGGCAGAAGGAAGCTGATCAGGATAATCTAAAATACTTTACAATCCATTTTTTGAGGCATAAATATGAGGAATTAAAATCTTCCTTTATGTTTTCCCAGTGCTAGCCTAGAAGCAAGATGTCATATCACCTGCACTTATCTGTTTCTTACTGTGTGTCACTGCCACATACTCAGGCTGATTAAACTGCCTGTAAGAAAGAGAAGTTTCTGATCCAAGTTATGTCTGGTACAGGACTGGGCTTACAGTTTACACTTTAGTTGTTTAGTGAGTTTTAGGGGTGCAGTGTGCAGTACTGCTCAAATCTCTGCACTCTAAGGAAGCATCATCAGTAAACATTTCTGACAGTCCTTTCTAATTCATAATGTACACTAAAGCTACAAGTTATAGCATTAGTTTTCTGTCCTAAGGCTTACTTGTCTTTATGTAATAGGGCCATTTTGTACATTGTTATAATTTGTTTTTTTCACAGACCTGCTTCTACAACAGAAACATTTCCTGTAAGATGGAACAGAAGGTGCAAATCTATCAGGCCTTAATTCACCTTCAAATATCAACAGAATGCATTTTCCTTTCTGGACCTATTTTAGGGTCAATGTTTTTAATAACATAGGGAAAATTTCCAAATGTGCCTGTTTTGTTCTTTGTTTCATCAAAAGTGCTTTTCAAGCTTTTAGGAGCAGCTCTGGAGGTGGCCAAACTGAAGTTTGTTAGTAGGTACTGGTGAAAACCTGGTCGGAAAGTCCTTCTAGCTTCATGCTTTTTAGAGATAACATTGTTTCAATCAAAAAGAATACGAATAATTTTTATCTTCTCCCATGGATTAATACAGTTGGTGAGCTTGTGCTCTGTCTTATTAAGTAAACAATAACAACATTTGCTTTACTCTTTGTTTTAAATTCATAGACAATAAAACCTGCGGATATTGCCACTGTACGAACACTGGGTCGACCTCCTCACCTCATTATGCGTATCATGGACTGTGTGTTACTGCTCTTTCAGCGAAGAGTGAACAATGTGAAAATTGATCAGGAAAAATGCTGTACTATTCCATCATGGCAAGAATCTTTAAAACTGATGACAGCAGGAAATTTCTTGCAAAACTTACAGGTACTTGCGCAGCCTTCTGTTTAATATTCTAGTTAATATTAATATTCTTTCTAGTTTAAAAAAATAAGGGACAGTGTTTTTTGTGAAGCTCACATAATGAAGGTGCAAGGGGGATCAAACACAATAGATCTGAAATGCTTTGTGATTAAAAATAAATAAGTGATGAAGAAAAAAATGTAAATCTTTTTGGTAAAACCAGATCATAAATCAGTCGTAATTTTTCCAAAGTAAGGCAATGAAGTCACTTTTGGTGACAAATGATTCAAATCTTTTAAGCATTTGGTTTGAATATCCATTGCTTATCTGTTAATGAAAGCTGATAAGAAACATATTTTTCTGATACCTAATGTTTCATTAGTTTTCAGCACTGAAACTTGTGCAGTGGCTTGCAAAAGAATAAATCCTTATTAAAGAGTATAAATCAGAATTACATTTTTCATTTGTGATTTTGTGCTCCATAGCATGTGTCTAAGGAAATGGAAAGAGTTACCAGTGAATAAATCTTTGTTCATAATTTCATCTAATAATAATATGATTAATCTACTCAGAATAAATTATACCATGCACCGCCTCACTAGATATTATTACCTCTGATTTCTGCATTTTAGAAATCACAGAATGCAGGCTTGATAAAGTTTGTATGGTTGGTAGTGCTGTGGATGGCATTTATGTAGTATTCACGTTGCATCTGCTCATAAGGAATCAATATTTTTGAATGCAGTTAGTGATGCTTATAAAATTTCTGATGCTGGGTATTTCAATTCCATAAATACACACGTGGAAACTAAGATAACTTGTAATAAAGAATTTATTTATTAGTTAGATCAACTAAATTAAATTCAGATTGTCCTTTGTTGATCTGAAGTTTCTTCTCTTCCTTTTGCCTTGAAATATTGTAGAAGGCAGATATTGTTGTTTAGCTTATAGTAGAGAAGTTGTATTTTATTTGTACGTATAATATCTATATGTGTTAACTTATTTAAAATATAGAGTACCTTCTCCACAGACTCATAATGTTTTGTTTCATAGATAACTTGAAAAAATACAGAATATATCAGTTTTCAGTATAAAAGTACAGTATTTTCTTGAGTTTGAATCATGCATTCTTACTTCAGAAACACAAATTCGTCCCCTTCTCCCCACCCCCAAACTATGGTGTCATGAAACCTAAGGGGACAGTTTTAAAGCTGACCAGATGAGTAAAACTCATTTAATACCTCCATAATGGTGTCTATTAGAATTTTTTTAATTAGTGGCAATAATTGTAATTGATTTGTACTTAATTAGCACTCATTTTAAATGGTTCTTTTATTGATCCAAAATATTGATTAAATCTGTTCTCATGATTATACAAGGAAATTGTGGAATTGGAAGTTTGAGTAAGCTTATTCTGCCATGTCCTGCTTGTGCAGGATGTGGTGTCTGGAACAGAGTTACATGCATGCCTTGGGTTGACCTTGGCTGACTGCCAAATGCCTGCCTCTTTATTCTTTTAGTTTCATTGAAAGCAAAAAATAAATGTGGCATCTCCTGAAATGTGTGAATGGTAGTGCAGTGGATGGCGTTTATGTAGTATTCACATTACATCTGCTCATAAGTAATTTTTATTTACCGAGGGGCTTGAACATTTCATTACTTGTGCATAAATAAACCCATTTTTGCTTCAAGGAGTAGTTATTTTTCGTGTTCATCAGCAATGGGCTCTACACATTTGGAATAGATCTGAAATTATAGAAAGTAATTTATAATCAAAATGAATTTGAGGAAGAAAATTGAGAGCATATGGGAATGAAAACTGGAGGAGATTTTAAAATTTTTTTGTAGAAGAGAGGGTCAAAATAAGTTATTAGAATTGAAATGCATTCCTCTTGTTAGATAATGTAATTTAAGGAGAGGAAACCTAGCTTGTCTTTTGGAGGGACTGTCTTTTAAATGTTTATTTATGAATCACAGCGTTGCCTTTTCATATTGAAAATAGCTATTTACTTAGTCTTAAAGTGATATTTTCAATCAATACTTGGCAGTGTAACAGTAATGGATAGGATTGAAGACAAACTTTTGTGTTTTGTAAGACTATAGAATGAAGTGACTCATATAAGATCTTTGTATTAGTTACTTTAAGTAACATTTGTGATCTTGTTAGTGTTCTGTGTGCACATCTGTATAGTTTACATACCTTACATATATTGTGTATATTACACCTTTAGCAATTTCAAAAGGACACAATTAATGAAGAAGTGGTAGAACTTTTGAGCCCCTATTTTGAAATGGCAGACTACAAAATTGAGACTGCAAAAAGAGTATGTGGTAATGTTGCTGGCCTTTGCTCTTGGACCAAAGCTATGGCTGCATTTTTTTCCATCAACAAAGAAGTATTACCTTTAAAGGTATGTATGTTAACTAGTAGGAGGCACACCAACTCCATCTGATCCTTTCCTTCCAACTTGTGTGCACTTGAAGATTTCATCTGTAGGAAATATCAGTTGCTTTATTCCAACTGTGTGTGCCTCTATAGGAATTTATTATCTTGAAAACAGTAGCTCTATGGTAAAAGATATTTTAATTATACTATGACTTTTAAGTTTTCAAAGTTATGAAAGTTTTATGCCTCTAGATCCCTTCTGAGTGGGGTTGGAACAGCTGTCATCCAGTTGAATTCACTATTGCAATTGCTGTGCTTTATTAACAATGAAGCATGAAAAACTTGAGATCTCATTCTTTTTATGTTCTGGATCTCAGAACATAATAAGACTGCAGAGACACTCTGTTCAGCAGTGTCATCTAAGGAAAAGCAGGGATGAATTGTTGTTGAAAGGTAAGAATGAAAGTCAGGAAGAGCATGATCAAACATGATTTTAAAATAGAATAGCTTGTGTTTGTAATAGGAATGACTGAGAGAGAATCAAGATTTGTAGTTAGAGGTAGTATCTTTCATTAGACAAAGCTTACTGATCAGAGAAATCAAATAGACTTCTAGTGACAACAACCATTTTTGCACGCCAGATCAGATTAATTTTTATGTCAGATGGGGAATGGCTAGTATTCCCAGAATTTTTTTAATTTTTTTAATAGTTGATATTAAACCTATTGATTAACAGCAGGTATCTTCAAAAAGAGATTACTTTGTTGTAAAATTCAAATAGAAAGCTTTAATGAGTTATTTCTTGTATTTTGAAATGTAGTACACAGTAAAATTCTTTGGGATACATTACAGCATATGTCTTGAGATGTTGTATTTATTGATATATTTTTTTGTTTGAATGCTTCATAGGCTAATTTAGCAATCCAGGAGAACCGCCTAACCACTGCTATGCTGGATCTGCAGAAAGCTGAAAAAGAACTGGGTGCCAAACAAGAAGAACTAGATATTGTGCAGGCAGAATATGAAGATGCCATGAGAGAAAAACAGGTGAACTGCTCTTTATAAAAAAAGTTGCCACCTGTACTTTAAGGAAAACATAATGCATTCTGCCAATCTCACTAATGTTGCTTGAAAAGGATGTTGAGGAAAAGAAGATAAATTATAAATACTTGGATCCTGCTGCTTAGGATCCTACCTCTTTTCTTTGCCACTGATCCTATCTGCCAGTCTGTCCTGCATCCATAATAACAATTTGTTTTGTCTAGTGTCTTCTACTGTAATATCAAGTTTCATTAATGTATGTTGTTTGAAATTCTGGTCAGAGTTCCCAGAGTTAGCATATATGCCAACAGTGAAGTTAACATAAATATTATCCCACAGCATCCTTGCTACTGAAAATGTGGTCTGGATGATTGGGTTGTGAGGTGGGCTGTTAACTGGCTGAAGGAAAGAAGCCAGAGAGTCGGGGTCAATGGGGCAGAGTCTAGCTGGAGGCCTTTGTCCAGTGGAGTCCCTTAGGGATCAATACTAGGTCCAGTACTATTCAGTGTATTAAT
>VZTY01020767.1:0-15254 GCA_013400935.1 Turnix velox
TCTTGTCCCAGACGTAGCGGGCCCCCTGCCAGCAAGAACAGAGCCAGTGCCAACAGCTTGTTCCCCGTGCCCAGCATCATGTCCCCTCTGCCCCAGCACGGTACCTGCTTGGCACTCAGCCATTGGGCAATCAAGTCTAGGCCATCCTTTCTGGTGCCATTTTGAGCTGGGTCCTCAGGGTACTCAGGGTCTGGGGTCCGCTTGGGCGTCATGTACATCCTCCCACCACCCAGGATCACCTGCCGGGGAGCTCAGCAGACCCTCTCAAGTTCCCTGTTGTCCCCTCCCTCCCACACCCGCTCCCTAGCTCACATTGATGTCCGTGTTGTGCACCAGCTGGTAGGCGATGTCCTTGCAGCCATCTCGCAAAGCCTCCTTGGGCATGTTGGCATCAGAGTACCAGCTCCGGCTGGGTGAGTGGGCATATGCTGCCCCAGGGGACGCATGCTGCACCCGTGTGGTCGTCACAATGCCCACTGACTTCCCTGCAGCACAGGCAAGGATTCACATGGACCCCAGTCCTGTGCCACACCATGCCTCCAACAGGATTGCCCACAATCCCATACCTGCCAGCCTGGCCCGGTGCAGGATGGAGTCCACCTCGTTGCCAAAGGTGGAGCGGCATTTGCCATAGACGGCCGCCCCACTCAGTCCTAGCATCTTGGCATTGGTTTTCACCCCGCAGAGGTAGGCTGTGCCCGTGCCAGCACTGTCAGGCACCTGCCGGTCGATGGTGTAGGTCTACAAGCAAGCAGGAGTCAATGGGCTTTCAGGTGGAGTCTGTAGAATCATCTCTCAGAGTTTCCTCACTCACCTTGGCCAGGGCCACGTGGGGAAAGGTCTCCATGGCCAAGACGCTCTCCTCACCTGAGCCACCAGAAAGCTGCCCCTTGTAGATCCGAGCTGCTGACATGGTGGGCAGCCCCATGCCTGTGGGCATGGCAGAGCTATGGGGTGGCAAGAGGCCAGGACCAGGGACAATCTTGCCCTTCCCAGCGCTGGCTGGGGAAGAAGGGACTTACACCATCCCTGTCTTCCCACCAGCATTGTCCCTTGGCTGCTGTGGAGCCACAGGAACCTGGAAGACTCACCATCACCCAGGAAGAGGATGATGTTTTTGGCCTGCTGTGCTGCTGGCTGCCATGCCAGGGTCAACTCCAGACTCCTCCTGGCCCCTTTGTTCCAGTAACCTGGTGTTTTCTCTGCATCTGGAGGTGAGATCAGAGCTGGGAGCTTGGAGGGGGCTCCTGGACATCATGAGGGTCCATAGAGACAACCTCCCAGGGGATCAGAGTCAGTATCTCTACCCAAGGCACACTGAGGTGCTTTGAGTCCCCTCCATGGGGGCCCTGGAGGGGCCAGGAGACCTTTGGCAACCCCAAGATTGTGCAGGCTTCACCTGCAGAGGAAGAAACTGAGGCACAATTTAGCAGGGAAGTTCCTTGTGCCTCTCAGCAGAGGATATGAGGTGCCCAAGCATCAGCCCATTGTGGCAAGAGTCATGCAGAGAAACAGTACCAGCCCTGGTGCCCTTCAACAAAGGCTCCTACCCACCCTCCCCCACAAGTCCCCTGTTACCTGAGGCTGCAGCAGTGAGTCGGGTGAGGAGGCAGAGGAGAAGACAAATTCCAGAGGAGAGTGGCCAACCCATGCTACCCACCCAAGCTCCCATCTCAAATGCTATCTGTGTCCAGGGCAAGGGGACAGCCCTTTATGGCCTTTCCCTATCTGGGAGATGATGGGCTGATAACATTCAGGGACTATCTCCCAGCCCTGCCCAGGGCCCTCCCAGAGCCCCCAGCTCCCCTGGGGCCATCCCTGCCCCCCACCAGAGAGGGATGACCTCCAGCCTGTCACTGGGGACCATGGAAGCAGCTGCTTATGGGACACCAGGGAGCCGCAGGCAGGACCCAGGGCAAAGTGCTGTTTTTGCAGACAGGCTGAGCTGGGCCAGGCTGGATTAGCCTTGTTTCCCCTGAGACAAACCCAAGGAGGGGGACACCAGGCTGAGGGGTAGGGGGACGCTTTCAGCATCAAGTGTCCTCAGGTCCCCTCTACCAAGGGATAGTCACAAGGTGACTGTCAGGCCCTGTGGCAGCCAGTGCCAGTACACCAGCACTACAAGGTACCTGCTCTGGTACTTGCTGCAGGTAGGTAACAGCACCCAGCAAGGAACAGGAGGCCTGGGGAGGAACAGTCTGCTCCCATCCTCTTCCACATCCAAAGAGGATGGTTGCATCAGGCCATCTAGAAGGATGCTGCCAGCAGCACAAGCCTTGAGGACCACAGGTGACCTTCACTAGCTCCTGGGGACTATGTTTTTTCTAGCTCTGACCATGTTGTTTCTAGCCCTGACTAATTCCATGTCCTCCATCCTGAGCTGATCAGCCCAGGTTTGGCCACTTCCTGGCCACCTCCCTGCCTGGCATGATGGATCCGCTCCTCACCAGACACCAATCCTTCCACCACCTCACTGCTCATGGCTGCCCTGTTCCAGTAAGAGTAAGATTCACTGGAGCAGCTATTGCCACTGGAGCCATCCTGCACACCTCAGTTGGGGGACATGGGGAATCAGAACAGGTAGAGGTGTCTGGAGGCTGCAGAGGGTCTGGCCAGTCCATGAAGGGATGGACACTCCCTTGAACAGCAAGGACATGGTGCTGCAGAGTCCCTGAGCTGGCTGAGGCTGGAGGTCAGGGTGTCACGGGCAGGAGCAGACACCTGGCTGGGTGGGGGAAGCAGAAAGGCCTGGGAAGCAGCAGGCAGAGAAAGGCTACCCAGGAGATGAGTTACTGCTGGGATTCCCAGGTCTGTGGAATGCAGAGGAGACAAAATAAAACCTGTCCGAGGCTCCCATGCAGCTGCTGACCGAGCTTTTATTACACAACACACAACCCTGAAAGAAACCCTTCTACATGGCCCCATGGCCACATCCCTCTGCATTCCACCATATCCCACCTGGGACAGCGGAGTCAGCCCCTCTCCAGGAGACACGCATCCCCACTCAGCCCTCACCACAGCCACTCGAGGTGCCTGGGGACAGATTCTACTGCCTTAAAAGAAAAGGGAAAAAACAAACAAACAAACAAAAAAACCCAACCCAAAACAAAACTCCAAAAAAACAAAAAATAGCATCAGGCTAAAAATAACTGAGAGTCCAAATGCTCTGCCTGGGGCAGGCTCAAGCCCTGAGCCTCGCTCCCAGTTGTAGTTAAAACCCAAAATAGCATAGTCTTAAAAACTCCAAACTCCTCTTGGATCCCCTCTGTGCCTGGCAGAGGTGGGCACAGGGCACAGGGGCTGAGTGGGTGTTGGCAGTGGGGAGCAGGCACTGCCCGGCCTGCTCACTTCTCCCAGTTTGGCCTCTTGAGCAGGGCACTGTACTTGAGTGGGGCCCCGTCCGACGTCAGCACGACCTCCACCAGTGTGAAAATGGTGATTACCTTCAGGGAAGGAGAGAAAGACAAGAGTAAAGAGGTTTTTCAGGTGACTTGGCTTCACACCAGGATTTGTTAAGAGCCAAGCTGGCTTTTGCTGCCTCTGCTGCGGCACCCACTGTGAGACAAGGAATGGGACAGGATAGCTTCAGATGGCCCTGCTGGGGCCCAGGGTACTCCTAGGGCTGGATGCAGCATCTCAAGGCACCACCACGGGGCTGGAAAGCCAGACAAGGAATCCAATCCGACCTAAGTGAGCCTTCTAAAACATACTCGCTTAATCCAGCCTGATCAGACCCCAGTCTGTTCCCTACACAGACCAAGAAGGAGTCTTTGACTTTGGGTCTCACCCCCCTCTGAATCCCATCCTATCTCCCTTCTCCAACTGGAGAAGACATAATCCCTTAATGAAGCAGCTTGGCCAAGAACTAACAGTCAGCTGTGGTGAGAAGGGTTTTCCACATGAAGCTGAGCATTTTCTCAGCATCCCACAAGGAGGAAATGACTCCCCCTGCCATGCTCCTGCAGTGAGAGGAAACCCCATGAAGGCAGGATGATGGAGAGACACAAGGGAATAAAGGCTACAGAAGATCAATCCCCCCTCCTCAGGAACATGTCACCCTCTGCTGTCACTCTGACTCCATCTCTATGTGCAACTGCACAAATTAGAAACGTAACACATCAATACCCATGAGGCACCATTAATGGGCTGGCTGGGACACTGAGGCATTTGGGGACTTCACTTGCCAGACCCTGTCCCCAGTCCTGGAGCTGCATGAGGGCTCAGGGCTGGCTCATGGTAGGACAGGGCACAAAGCCACCAGTGTAACCTTGTCACAGCCTTCCCAGCTCATCCCATGCTGACTGCTCCAGATTAATCATGTAAAAGAGGAAAATTTCATTGAGACTTAAATGCTTCAAAGTACCCAGAAAGGAGTAAACTGCAGGGAAATCCTCTTGCAGACAGTTGCCCAGATGGCTGTTGGCTATCTAGTACCAGCTCCCTGCCCCCCCCAGCTGGCTGTGCTCTGGCACATGGGGTCATGGCCATGGAGCAGCCCCCAACATGTGAGGGAATCAAATAGGAATTATCAGGGCTCTCCCTTGCCATCCCGCTCCATCCCTGTGCTGAACTGCTGGGAACAGCACGATTGCACATGGAATCCCTGTAGTCTTAGACCTACATCACACACAGCACTGAGTGATGGCGATGCCCACGGAGGTCCTGGCCATCTCTTAGAGCTCAGGGAGAGATGGTGTCAACACCTCCCCTTGGTGGCAGGGCCAGACAGCCCAGAACCCTGCACAGCTTCCCAGAAACAACCTTCCCTGATATTTCCTGTTGCCTGACTGGGCTGAACTGAACTGGGAAGCAGAGCCCAAGTGCCAGGGCCAAATGGGCAGCTGTGGGGGCCTGGTGCCACAGGGTGTCCAGGTGACATCTCCCACAGCACAGCACGGTTTCCAGGGATTTGGTTCATCCCAGGGCTGGAGATTTATCGAATTGGGGATCTGCTGGCTGAGAGAACAGCTCAGAGCCTGCTCCCAGGGGGGGGCTCTCGTGTTTTCTTAGGAGGTGTGGAAGGTTCGTGGAGGAGTTTCCTCTACTGCTGAGTGTTTGCTTAACCAAAATGGGCCCTGCTCATGCTGGGGCATCATTTTTCATGTGGGTCCCTGCTAGGGTGTAAGTGATATTTACTCCTGTAGGAGAGGAGGGACTGAGGCCATTTCAGGCCACATCCAGGGCACTTCTCTGAGCCAAGCTGAGAAAGGAAAACTCAGCTTCAAAGGGAGGGAGACCTGCAGAAATGCCTGAAGCAGCCAGGGAGCTCAGCCTGCTCTGACTACAACAATCCTCCCTAGGAAGGAAAGGGCTCCTCTGAAGTCCTCGGTAGCCCATATATTGCAGAATCACAGAATATCAGGGATTGGAAGGGACCTCAAGAGATCATCTAGTCCAATCCCCCTGCCAAAGCAGGAACACCTAGACCAGGTCACACAGCAACTCGTCCAGATGGGTTTTGAATGTCTCAAGAGAAGGAGACTCCACAATGGCAGTCTGTTCCAGTGTTCTGTTACCCTCACTGTAACATTTCTCTGGAACTTTCTATGCTCGAGCTTGTACCCACTTACCCTTGTCCTAGCATATATATTCCGTTTAATGATGTCATTGCCAACCACAAAATCAGATGCTAGTCTACCAGCATTATACCAGCTGGTAGGCCCAGCCCCAGCCCTATGTGAGGAGTCCCAGGTGGACAACGATGGGTTGTACTGGGCTTGGCTGGAAATGAGGTTCAAGCACAGAGCTCCAGGGGTGGTGCAGGGAGAGGCAGGAATTCATCCTTCCTGTTCCTGCCCAGGCAGCAGGCAGGGATCACAGCAGGCAACACAGCTTTGATTTTATAGTGATGCCAGACAAAAGTTGGCAAAGAAGCAACAATCAAGTCAGACAAATGCGACTGTTGACTTTGATTGAGTTACCAAGTTAATAGATGACAGGAACACAAGATAGAATCTCTAGATTCTGTTAAAACATTTGACACTGCATCTCAGGAAGTCTGACTTTAAAAATTCCTCCTGGTTTGGTCTCATCCTTGTCACAGGGATGGAAACTCTAAGGAGGGGCCTTGCCAGTGAGGAGGAAGGTATGCCAGCATGGGGGGGAAGGGTCTAGACAGGCGCTGCCTTAGTCCTGATCTTGCTTAACATCTTAATTGATGATTTGGAAGAAGGAAGTAAACAGCATGTTAATTCAATTCTTGGAGGAAACTGAATTGAAAGGCAGGGCACACAGCAGGCAGGGCAGAGTCTGAAGGCCGTGGAGGGGTCAGATGTGGGTGCAGTGAAGGGATAGAGCAGAGCTGGATGACAGAGGAGATTGAGACTGAGGTCAGGCTTGCTGGGGAGGGGACAAAGAAGGACAGAGCAAGAGCTGCCCTATCTCTCAGATCTGTGCCTGTGGAGACCACAGGATCTACATAGCCTCCATACCAGCCCATGGTGTTGTGAGCCTGTCCCACACTGGGGAGTCTTACCTGAGGCACCGATTCTTCCTCCAGCGTCTCTGGCTCCCACATGAGTGTCAGCTCTGGCTTTCTCCCCACCTTCTGGAAGTGGAAGCCCAGCAATGGTAGTGCCTGCAGGCAGGGAGAATGTTTGGAACAGCCCGTGGCCCTGGTAACATCCCCCCACTCAGTTCTCCCCCTTCACTTAGCCTGCAGATGGAGATGATGATGATTTTGCCCTGCACATTGCCTCTGCAGCACTTCAACAACCAAGATGAAGCAACCTGTGAGCCTGAGCCATGCACGTAAATCAGGGGCTGCTGTGATACACAAACAGCCCACATATCATGCTATATGTCCTGTTTAAAGATGTCATTGCCAGCCATATAACCTGGTTATTAAGAGAAGATGCTGTTGCTAACCGCAGGTGCTGGCCTACATTGGTGCTGTCATAGCCCCAGATATATCGTTGGATTAAACGAAATGAAAATCAGCCTCTCTACCTTTCCTTGCTTCAGCCTCATGTTTATCTCTGTTTCCCAAAATCTGCCTTTATTTCCTTTTAACTAGACAAGATCATCTACAGCATATAGCAGGGAGAAGTTGGTTCTCAGAGTCTGGGCTGCTCCAGACCCTCAGCCCCTTCCTTATGCCTGATGGATGGAGGAGAAACCCTAGGAAGTCTCCCTCCCCTCTGGCCAGCCTGGTTCACTGCCAGCTGTGCTGCTGGGACAGTCACTACCTCTGGTGGTGCCAGGCTGCTGCAGCCCTCTCTGGTGAGTCAGCATTGCTACCATCTCCCACTGGTGAGGTACTCACATTGCAGTAGACACGCTTCTGGACTCCAAACTTCAGTACCAGGACATCAAAGGCCTCGTTTAGGACACCCATCACCATGGCCTCTGACTCCAGAGGACCACACTCCTGCCAAGAGACCAGGCTGTCACTACACCAGTATGCTCCATCCAGGCATCCCTGAGGGGGTCAGTGTCTCCAGTCCTGGAGCTGTGCATCCTCTCACTGTTTGCTTTCCCCAAGGCCAGCTGGAGAGCCATGCCTGGTGGCATCCAGGCTAAGCCTTTAATAGGAAAACCCCTGAGATCTCCAAGGGGAAGATATACTGGCTCTTACCCTGACAAAGATGCTGAAGAAGAGATCGGTACTGAGCTCCTGCACCCTTTTGGAAGCCATCTTCCGGTCGTTGCAGTGATCTGCCTGTTTCTGAATGGCCTCTTTGTCCATTTTGATGGGGGGGCTGGCACCTGGGAAGGGGACAAGTGAACATGCTCATGCTCCCTCCTGCTCCAGAGCCATGCCATGGCACCCTGGACCCAGACACCCAGCTCACCCCCATGCCCCTGTTATCAGAGGGCACCCACACACCAGGGAGCTGCCCTGTGGGACGCAGACTCCCAGCACCGGTGCCAGGCAAGCCAGGAACCCAGTCCACAGCCACTCGAAGCTCAGCCTAACCCTTCCCTCACCCAGTGCTGCTCTGTCAGTGGCACCCACCGAGCGAGGCGGAGAGGAGTCTGTGCACGATGACGTCGGCATAGCGGCGGATGGGCGAGGTGAAGTGCGTGTAGAAGGGCACGTTCAGGGCATAGTGGCGAAAGAGGGTCTCGTCCTCCAGGACACCAGTGCAGAAATAGAGAGCCATCTGAAAGGGGTGAGAAGTGAGGGAAGGGGGATGAACAAAGATGGTGGCAGACAGGGATACAGCAGCTGCAGCTGATGGTCTTCCACCTCCTGCTCAGTTCAGGCTGTGTAGGGATAAGCTGCAGGGACTCAGCAAAGAGCAAAGTGGTCAAAGCCAGGGCAGAGTGTTGCTGGCTGGCAGCTAACCCTGCCTGGTCTCAAGTATTGAATCAAATTTCACATCCTGCATGATGTGATTAAACAATCCCCTGCTTCTGCTCAGAATGTGGGGCTCACATGACATCTCTATGCCTTCCAGGGGAGAACCCAGTCTATCCTGTGCCCACTCGCCCAACATGGGGTCTTGTAGAAAATCTCCCCTGCCAGGTTCTGGGTCTGGCTGCAGGCTCTGCACATCCACTGTGGCAGCTTGGAGATCAGTGGGGGCTGGGAAGAGTGGCTCCTCCATTCACCAAAGAGAAGAGAGACCTGCTGTGATTCCTGCTGCTCCATTCCACAGTGACAACTGGAAAGCTGAGCATTCTGGCTCAACCAACACCAGGGCCACAGCAGCACTACGCTGCCCAGCAGCCTCTTCAGCAGGAACCTCTCCTGCCTGAGCCGCCCCTGCTATCCCACACGTTACAGCTTTTATTTTTACATCTGTGAAACACCAGTCCTCGGGGCTGGGAAAACAAGGGGGCCAAGCCCAGGCGGGAAGGGGAGGCTGTGCAGGGTCAGGGGGGTTGTGGCAGGGTCAAGACACAGTGGTGATTGAATGAACCCATTTAAAAATAAGAGCAAGTGATTTATAAAAAAACAGGAGTAGCCAGCTCTAATTGCAGAGCTGTCCTGGGATCCATGGTTTGGGCAGCTGTATTCTCTGCTCTCCAGCCCAGCGGCACAGCCAGCTCCTGCTGAGCAGCAGCGCACTGATCCGGGCAAGTAAATAGAGCAGGTTAAAAAAAGCAGCATCGGTCCCGGCCTTATTATGAGACCCAAGAGCTGGGATAGAAGCTGTGGAGGCTGCCAATTTCCACAACCCAGAATTAAATTGTTTCTGATGGACTCCATGAAGCACGGTCTACACTCAATTAGCTCAGCTCCCACCGAAGGAGGCAGTGCACGGGCGGGCGGGGAGATGCGTCCATCGCTGGAGGCTGCAGCCCCTGTGCAGACAGACAGCAGGAAATTACAAGGGGTTTATACGGCACCTCCGCCAGGCTCCCAGGCAGAAGAAAGGCAGTCCCTGCAATGTCAGATAGGCAGAAAGCAGAGCACACCCATTTGGTGGCCCAGGTCAAAATTCCTGCTACGAGAAAGGCACTGGGAAGGGCTCATCCCTATCCTTCGCTCAGCTGTATAGCACAACCCCCACCTTTTTTTAAGTTAGAAAAGATGCCGAGGTTCCCACATTGCTTCCTCTTGCCTGGGGCACATCTTCCTGATGGATTTGCTGTTGGGTCCAGCACCATTTTTGATACCATGGTGGTAGCTCATGATTTTTATGAAGTTGGCATCAGCTTGGGTATCACAGCAAAAATACTCCTCTGGGCTGGGGTTACACATTGCAGGGAGCCCAGTTCAACACATCTCTGATACCCATCCTTGCTACCACCACAGCAATAGCCAGTGACACCAGCCTGGCATAAAGCAGATGTTTGCTCATGAACAGATCTGACTCATAAGTGGTCTCAGCCCCTGGTGAACAGCGAGGAGGTTGAAAATAAATCAGCCCCAGCCAACCAGGGGCAGCTTTGTCTCATGGACAGATTAAATCCCCGAGTGACTGAGCCCCTGAAAAATGACATGTCGCTGCTCCTTCATCTGTTACAAGGCTCCTGCCATGGTGATCCAGGCATTCCCCCAGACACAGCATCACCAATTCCTTCCTATCTCCTTCCTCCTCCAAGAGGCTGACATCCCACCAGCATGTAGCAAAGATGGAAGATGCTGGCTTGGAGTAACCATGTGTTAAACGTGAGTGCAGTCCATTTTGTTTTGATTTCAGTGGTGGCCTTGGCCCTGAATCACCAGCTTTATCACTGAAAGCTGCAATGCATGCAGGGATATGGTGACTCCTCCATGCCCTGGGCCCAGACAGTCTCACTACACCATCTGTCAGAGCCATGGCCCAGTCCTTGACATGGGTACAGGCCCCTATGTGGCTGTGCTCTGCAGCTGCCAATGCTCAGATCTGTTCTGTCCCCAGTGAGGGATCGTGCTGTCTGGGGACACAGGCAAGATGAGGCCCATTCTCCCATCTGCTCTAACACTGGTGGCAGACAGCATCTTCTCTCCTTCCACAGCTGTCTGGCCTCTGAGGGACAGTAACAGGGCATTAAACTACTCCTCCTCCACATTCAGCAGTAGAACAACAGTGGGAATCTGAACCGTTCTGGATTTCGGGAAGCTACAAGTCTATCCTGCAGTGAGTGTGGTCAGGGACCAAGAACCACAGGGGCAATAGCACACATGGGCACCTTGGTCTTCTGATAACAAAATTAATCTAGTTCCTGCCAAAATCATATCTTGTGGAATATCCCCTTTCAAAGTTTCTCTTTCTTCTTTCCCAAACTTTCTGACTGGTTTCTACTCTGGAGAAGACTTCATCCCCAAAGCCTCAGTCTCTCTTTTGTGTAACAGATCTAATTTGTACTCATAGGGCTAAATGGGTCAATGGGTCCCCAAAAACTGATGAGTTTTTGGGGACCCATTGTCAGGGCAGAACCAAGTTCCTGTCTCCTCACGCATCCCTCCTGGCCCACAGCCAGGCTTGCTCCCAGCACTGCTGCTGGCAAAGCCCAGACAGAATGGACCAGCACAAGACAAAGCAGAACATGGGATCTGGCACAACACAGCCAGGTCAGGTCTGGAGAACATTCCCTGGATTTTACAGAGCAGTATTCCTTAGTAGACACATACATGAGGGGGTGATTTACTGAGTGGTTTCAGCCCCCAACCCCACTTACAAGCAAGCATTAAGTCACTAAAGTACTGCAGGACTCCAGGCAACTGCTAATGAGTAAATGGAGCAAATAAGCTAATTGGAAGAGAGACAGTCAAATGAGTGATGTTGGGAAGATGATTCATTTCTGCAGCAATAAACAGGCCACAACAGAGAGACCATTTCAGGAATGTTCCCCTTCTTCCTGTGGACAGGACTGCCCTCAGAAGAGGCTGTGCCATACCCAGCTGCAAACACAGAAAGACACAAGTTTCACACAAATGTTTTTTGATGTTGATAAGCACCCACATAAGTGTTCTGAGCTGCAGATGCATCAAATATGACAATCAGTGTGAGCAGCACAAGCTTCCATTGCAAAGAGCTTCACAGAAGATTGCTTGGTCTGGAGTTTGGAAAAATGGTTTCCAGAGTGTCCCTGCTTCTAAGAGCATGTGTCTGGGCACATTATTTTGCTCATAAGGCCATTCCCACACTCCTAAATCACCTTCACTCTTGATTCCTTCTTCAGGCCAGTTGGGATACCACAATGTGAAGAAATGGCACAAACATGAACCATGGTGCCCATCACAAACCCTTTGCAGAGCAGGCTGGGTCCTTGTGGGTCTGACAACATCCTGCCTGCAACTTCAAGGGTGAAACATCCCAATTGGTAACAAAAGGGACACTCCAGGGGGCAAGGAAAAACTCATCCTGATTCTGCTATCCAGTGAAATTCTGTTGCCCATGAGATATTCCCACTGCCAGCAGCCTGAAGCCAGAGAGACTGGAGGAAGTTGTTGGTAGCTTCACAGCATGATGTCCAGTGTCCATTAGCTCTCCCTCTATGTAAGAACTAGCTATGGTAATGTAGAAGGACAAGGGTTGAAGATGGAGTCACAGAAGACAGCTACAGCCAGATGTACCTGACAGCATGGTGTTTTTCTCACCTGCATGGGCCTGGAGAACATGTTGGTCAGCACTTCTTTCCTGGCTTCGGAGTATTTGTCAGCACCAAATGTTTCATTTAAGCTTTTCTGGAAGAGAAAAGAGAGGGAGCATTCAGTGTTTGCAAGCTACAGTGGCAGGGAGACCCAGGAAGACCTCACTGGGGCAAACAGCAGCTTGTCTGAGCCAAATTCCTCCATTCCCTGCAAATCTCCTCATAAAGCAAAAAGTGGATGTGAAAATGGGTTTTTGCTCTGGTCCCAGCAGCCCTGGCAGGACAACACACAGAGAACTAAGTGTTGACCCACCTCCCAGGGTCAGCCATAGGTAGCACACAGGGCACAGGGACCTCTGTCTCCATCCTCAGACTTGCAGCTTCTAGCCCCTTTCCTGACTTTAGTCTGGCTCCCATCCAGATACTCAGAGGTTTGTTGCATGGACTAATGCAACTCGAGGGGGAGACACAGGTACAGGAGGTCACTGCTGGCAGCAGGGCTGGGGGGGGTTCAAAGTGCAGGAGAGGAGCTGAATCTGCATCCCCAGGTCTGCTGACATAGCCTCGGCGCAGCCAGCAAGCGAGGAAAGCAGCCCCAGCTGATGGAGGGGTGTGCAGGAGGCCAGCGGGGACAGGATTAACAGAGGATTATTCACAGTCCAGTTGTGGTGAGTAAAGAAAATCGTGGAACCTGCACTGTGCTGTTCAGCTGGAGTTCAGCCTCAGGACACGCCTGGTGTCAGAGCGGTCAGATACCTCCCATGCTGCCTGCATCTGACCTTTCCCAGCACTGCGCTCCAGTCCTTCCCAGTCACCCTGCTCCCCACCCTGCCCTTCCTGAGACCTTCAGCAGCCCAGACAGAAACAACCCCTTGCAGAGCTACTTTTCCTGCAGTATGGAGCAAAAGCCCTGGCCAGGATCTGCTGAGAGAAGGCAGAGAAAGGAAAAGTGGGTATCCCATTGAGCATTCATGTCCTGAAACATCCTTCCCATTGCAGAGAGGGCAGCACTGAAGTCACTTTCAAGGTCCCTTGCTTTGCTTTAAGATCACACGCAACATGGCTGACCAGCAGAGGTTGGGCCACCCTCATTCAGAGTGAGTAAGAAAGGAGGAGTTTTTAGGCATGGGATAGTTGTCGGCTCTGATCGGGCAAAGGGGAGTGGGGAATAAACCACATACTGTTGCACATGTACCATTACAGCTGCCCGTCCTTCACCCCCATGTCCAGGGCACTCACATGCAGGCTTCCTGCACTGCTGAAGTCGATGTTGAGGCCGACTTGGTTGCAAAATTCCATGAGGTCTTTAAGCAGCTTGGTTTGAGGCTTGGGGTGGCGACGAAGCAGGGCCTGCTCAGGGAAGGAGCGGTAGATCTGATGAGCCACAGCCATGTTGGCGAGAAGCATGAACTCCTCCACCAGCCTGCAGGATGAGAAAAACAACCCCGGGCCCCAGTTAGAGAGAGGAGTCCCCCAGGAAGCCAGGCCAGTCTATAGTGATGGGAAATAATATGACACAGGGGGGGTGGGGGAGCAGCTTGTAGTTGCTTTTATAAGCGAGGATTAGATGTGAGATTGCAGCAAATCCCCCTCCAAATTCTCACTTTCTAGCTGAGGTTTCCTTGGGGAGTCAGAGCAAGCCATCCTGCTGGCACAGACAAGAAGTCAGTGATAAATTGACAGCTTAAATTAGGATAAAATAATCTCCCTTTAGGTCATTTTATCTCCTGAAATGCTCGACAAGCAAAACAAACACTGTGTGAGAGATATCATGGAAAACAAATACACATCGCTGTCTTCCTGGGCCAGAGAAAACAGTGTCTTGCACTCCCCCCATCCCCAGCTCAACATGTGTGGTCAAGCCCAGCCACCGTGTCCGACCTTTGTGCTGGGCTTCCACCCAGAGCACAACATAGCACAGCCTCTGGGCAGGACAAGCCACCAGCATCCAGGTGATGCAAGGACTCTGGGGGCTCCTCCATGCAACCTGCAGAATGTTGAGGGTACCCCAGGCAGGGGTGAGCACCCCACTTCGACCTCTGAATGGAAATCTCCAGGGCTATACACTGCAAATAAAAGCAATCCTAGTGCTAGAGATCATCTTTGGAGCATTTATGGGTTGTGCTACCGGCTGTGCCACAGGAGACTTGCTTAACTGGGCTCAGATAAGCAGAGAGATGTGCTTAACTGGGCTTCCTGCTATTGGCTGCATGTATTCCCAGGGCTCCTACCCAGTGCTAATTGCCAAAAAAGATAATAGATTTACAGAAGTAACCTCATCCTCTGAGCAATGTCTCAGTGAGCTGTCACTGATTATGCCTGCTCAGCCTTGTTGCTCCTGAAGGCAAAGCAGTGATTTTGCCAGGCTGGATGAGGGACCCCAGCTGGAGCTCGTGGTCCTGCAGGTCCCAGCCCTGGCCATGGCTGCATGAGATGGGCAGGGAGCTGTGCTCCTAGGGCACTTGCTGCAGCAATACATTCCTGGCCTGAGAGTACTTAACAAGAACTCAAAGGTGAAAGGAAATAAAGAAAATCCTGGAGGAGGAACAAACACCTGATAGAGATAGCCAGAGGTGGAAATGTTCATCCTTAATGGGAAGGATCTCCATTAACAAAAGTCTTGTGGGTTCTGAAGAGCATGTTGTGCCAGAGGTCAACACATTAGACTATGCAGGGAGAGCAGGGGGGGACACTCTTGCGCAGGGGCAGTATGAGAAGGGGTGGGGAGCAACACAGTGGAAGTGGGAATGGGCCACCCATCCTTTCCTCTGAGACACCTGCCTTTGTGCAGATACTACTAGAAGGCCAAGGACTAGGTCAGGAGGTGGGCAATGCATCCAAAGCCCAGCATGGGAGCAGGGTTCATACAAGTTCCTGACCGGTGACTTCCAAGGGGGTTGAGCCAAACTCTTGCTGCTCCTGTGCAGCTAAGCCAGCAGATGGCAACATCGGTCCCTCTATGGCCACGGGCACTGGGGGGCTTCGGGACAGCACGGCCCAAGGGTGCTGGGCATCCCGGCTGTGCAGCACCCAGGAAAGGAAATAGCATCCAGTGGGTTATGGCATGGCCATTCCCATCTCCTGGCTGCGGGTGGACTCACCATTTCTTAACCAGATGTGGTGCTTGCAGATGGCTCATGGGACCGGTGGCCTGAGGACATAAGCAAGGCTCTGCCAACCCACGCACATACATAGGAGGCTCTTTCACAGAATCACACAGAATCACAGAATGACCCGGGTTGGAAGGGACCTCAAGGATCATGTAACTCCAACCCCCCTGTCTA
>VZTY01020767.1:15955-82011 GCA_013400935.1 Turnix velox
CTGAGGGTGCACTAAATTCCCTCATCCAGCTCACAGCAATGCACACCAAAGAGCAGGGGCTGTGAAAGGCAGCACCTCTCCTTCCCATGGGCTGTGGTGCAAAGGAAAAGGGAAATGTCTCTCCTTTCCAAGTGCCAGACCCACAGACCCACATGTGGGCCAAAGCTGGCTATGGCATCCCTCTGTCTCGCAAAATGTGGCCTGTACAGAGTGCAGGGAAAACCCGTTTTTAAAGACAAAGCAATAAACGACTGTCAACAACATCTCCTCTTTGTCACAGGCACAACGTGCTCATCTGATGTCCTAGAGATGAAAACTCTAAGCAAGTGCTCAAGCAGCCCCCGCTCTTCTTGCTCCCACACTGTGCATGAGAGTGTAAAGTGTTCCCTCCAGCAACCCTTGAGCTAGATGCAATTTCCACTTGATTATTAAGTTCTGTATTTTGTTTCACTATTCTGAAGCTTAAGGCTTTTAAATTTTCCTGGAGATATCCCCATTCTGACATTGCAAGTAGCACTGAGTTGAAGGTCCTGAGCACCCTCCTGCCAGGGATGGTTTTAGAAATGAATTAAAACTAACAGCATGTGCATCATGCTTTGCTCTGCAAAGACTCATCAAATCTCTACCTTCAACACATCCACACCAGAGCACCAGCCCCCACACAACATCTATCACAAGAAGGTACCTGCACGAGGTTCGATTGATCACATGGGCAGGAAAATCTTATCAGGAAGCACCCAGGAGCTTTGCACCCACAACAGGGCAAACAGGATGCAAACAAAGATATTGAGAGATAAGAAGCTACTCCTTTTACTCACACACCCAAAGGTGAGGTCAGGCTTTGAGAGATATAGGTGCAGTTTAGACTTCTAAGGATCACTTACCGCAGTCAAAGCTGGGCACTATCAGAATGATTTGGCTTGGAAGAGACCTTAAAGATCATCTAGTTCCAACCCCCTGCCATATAGGCAGGGACACCCCCCACTAGACCACTTGCTCAAAGCCTCATACACTCTGGCCTTAAACACCTCCAGAGAGGGGGCATCCACAGCCTCTCTGGGCAACCTGTTCCTGTATCTCACCACCCTCACAGTAAAGAACATCTTTCTTATATCCAGCCTAAATCTACCCTCTTCCAATTTGCATCCATTACTCCTACTCCTGACATCCTGTATCCTATTATAAAGTCCTACTCCAGCCTTTCTGTAGGCCCCCTTCAGGTATTGATAAGCTACCATGAGGTCCCCCCTGAGCCTTCTCTTCTTTGGGCTGAACAGCTCCAACCCCTTCAGCCTGTCCTCATAAGAAAAGTGCTCCTGCCCTGCACTGGGAGAAAAATAAGCCCAGGTTAATGGCCCACGGTGGCCCAGGCAGGCTCACTGCCCTGCAGGCTTATGCCCAAACACCTTACAGAGACAGTGGGTCCTTGCCAATTCTGTGTCATTTGAGAGCCACAGAGTTGCTCCACACTTCACACCACTGTGGCAGCCCTGCAAGCTTGAAAGGGGTGAACAGTGTGCTGACTCCTAGACAGGTCTGTTTTAAACATCTAGATTTAGTCCCAAAGAGGATAGCAGTTTCCAGAAGAGACAGGTGGGACCTGGGCTAATCCAGAACACATGATAGCCTGCTGAGGTTGGAGGCAGAAGGCTGAGGACAGTGAAGGAGCTGGCATCCAAGCCCAGAGTTAAGCCAGGTCACCTCTTCCACTGAGGAACAGGGCCTGTGGCTCAGGGCACAAGGATGAAGCAAAAATCTGCAACAAACAGCTTAACATGGTGGTTTTGCTGCATCTAAAAGGAAAATGTTATTTCCATGTGATGCTCTCATCAAGACTCTGCACAAGATGGAGACTCTGGAGGATGTCCCATGGGCTGGGACAGTCCATGAAGCTATCAGAGCTTCAGGTGCTGAGGAGCAGGAGGGCACAGCAAAAGCACATGGACTTTCAGCTGCCCTTTTAGCTTTCATCTTCCCCAGGGCTTCAACTGGGCCAGCACTACACCGTGGCTTGGAAAAAAGCAATGGATGCTGAGGGTAGCTGGCAGTGGCTATGGGCCAGACCAGCACCTGGCACTGGTGTTACTGGGAGCTGTGCTGAAGCCCTGCTAACTCGTCGGCAGGTCAAACAACAAGAGGTTTGTTTTCTTTTTTTCTTTTCCTTTTTCTCTTAAAACAGCCTAGCTTGGAGTTTGGCTCAGGGCAGCTGGCAGGCGGGAGTGCAAAGAAAAATATTTCATGGCTAAAAAAATGGAGACAGAAAGACTGGTCCGTGTGAAGGCTGAATGAATCCCATGTGAAAGGCATTCTAATGCCATTGCTACAGTTTCCTCTGGATTAGCTGAGCTATCCTTGGCTCCCAGCTCCATAAAATCCCATAAACAATCTGATCTGAACTTTTGCCCTTTCTGTGCTGGCGAGAAGTTTCCTTTGCTGTCCTGAAGGGAGGGCTGGGGGTCAGCAGGTGGCTGTCCCTTCCATAGGTGCCTGCAGATCCCGGCTGTCCCGCTTGCTGGGGTTGCAGGAGGGAGAGTTTCCAAACCTGTTCAATGCACTGTTTAACATGTGCACATGCAAGAGGGAGGAAAGGGAGAGGCAGGACAGCTTGTGACTTCTATAACATGCATAAGCATCTTCTGCTGTCTCTTTCAATATCCAGATTCTGCTTATGAGTTCTGGGCTTGGTGCAGGAATTGGTGGGTGAAATTCTATAGCCTGCCTTATGTGAGAGGGCAGCAGGGGTGTATGATTTTCAGTAGCATTTGCCTCTGAGTTTCAAACATGCTCCCACATCCCACCAACTGATAGGGAGATTTCAGGCTTTTGAGATGCTCTTTAAACACAGGAGTTGGTGCTTTTTCATCTTCTACAATGGTCTTGGGTCCTGTAGGCAAAGAGCCACCTATGAAGCTATCCAGCTGAAGAGGACTTACAATACCTTAATGACAGCTGCAAACTCATACTACTGTGCTGTACCACTTCTTGCATGGCTCCTATCAGAGCCAAACATCCAAAGGATAGGAGAAGAGGAGCTGTGCATTCAGACCTTGGAATTCCTTCAGCAGCAACCTTACAATTTGCTCCATAGAAAGCTAGATCCTTCCCAATCTCCCAAGAGCAGCCTTGAGAAACCACTCACATCCTCACCAAGTTGGTTGATTGATGGCAAGAGAAGTATTTGTTTCTCATGCCCAGTCTCTACAGAGTGAAGTGAGGCAAATCAAATGCCTGTTTGGCTGCTTGTTTCTATGGCAATGCAGCCCAGCTTTACAGCAGCCACCAAAGTGCCCACTCTCCCTGATTAACTTGACAAATGACATTAGCTAAGCAAGGTTTGCTGCAAGGGAGAGACAAGGAGCACTTTGTTTGCAATCCAGTAAGTGCAGGAAGGAGGTGGGCTGCTTACAGCAACATGACATTAAAACATCCACTGATCCACCAGCCTAAAAGACCCATAGGCTTCAGAGCAAGGTTGGGCTGAACAGACAAGCACAGCTCTTCCCGCATCCCACCTTCTTCACCTCCATCCTGTCCTTCAAGAAGTACCCACTGGCTATATCCCAGGCACTGGAAGCTTTCTCATAGCTGAGGCATAGGGTCAGACATAAACCCAAAACACCACATGGCTCTCAAATGGCAGGTTTTTCTTGTTATTGACAGTTGTTTTTTCTTCATGTGTAGCTCACTGTGGAAACTGAGAGGTTGTGGATGCTCACTCTCTCCCTGGAGGTTTTTAAGGCCAGGTTGGACAAGGCCCTGAGCAACCTGATCTAGTGGGAGGTGTCCCTGCCTATGGCAGGGGTTTGGAACTAGATGATCTTTCCAACCCAAACTATTATATGATTCTATGATAAATACGATCCCAAAGGGATAGGGCTGCACTGTTATGAGGGGCAGTCTGAGCCCCTCTTCCAACAGAGGGCCCTCCAGTTGAGTGAGCTGCCACCAGGGAAATCCCACCATCTTTCCAGTATGTCAGACTTGCACCAAATGTGATCAAATAATTTCTGCAAAGGTTACCAAATTTATTTTCCCTATCCCTTAAAAAAATCCCATCAGCTCCTCTTCACCTTGTCTCCCCCCAACAGCACTTGCTCCCTCCTACGCAGGTAACAAGGCTTTTCCTGTTCAAACTCCTTCCCCTCTCCAGATGGTTTTATTATCACAGCTAAGCGTGAGTTCAATCTCTGACCAGCACTCAGAACCTCTGATTTTTGACCCCATAGCTGCTTGTCCTCCTCAAGTGTACAGCTCTCTGCTGGTCAACCAGGGATAGGACAGTAGACCTTTGAAAGCATCACACTTGATTTGCCATGGGAAGCTGGTGTTCAGAACCTGTTTGTGTCTGTCTGAGAAGACTCTTAAGACACTGACGGATATACGCTAAGGGCAGTATGTTAAAGAGAGCCCTGGCTCTCCTCTGGCTCAAAGGGGATTACTGCTGCTGTGCAATCTCATAACAAACAGAAGAACTATAGCCACAACCTGGGAATATGACACTAAATCCTGCTGCATTCACCAAGAGAAAGTCACCTTCCACAAAAAGCTGCTAACAGTTCTCAGCATATCTAGCAGCACTAGCTGAAGGAAAATGCTAAAGGAGAAGCACCACAGTTCAACCAGCATTCTCCAAAGTGTAATGTGCAAAGATGCTGGATGTGGTATGGTTTTTTCTTCTCTTCTTTAAATCATGTACATTTATTTTCCATTACAACTCTTCCATGAAGTAGAGGAACTTGAGAGGTTTCTATAAATGCTCTTCTAAAAGCAACATGAGCTAATCCCACACCTCCTGAATGTGCAGCCAATGACAGAATGATGCCCTTTGGCAAGTAGCTGGACCAGTGCTTGCAATGGCTCTTTTCTGTGCAAAATTCTGAAGGAACCATGTAGTGTCGATCCTGGTGACACCCTGCCTATCCAACCAATAGGAGCATCTTCAGCCACTCGTTCCAGAACAGCACCTCTACTTGAGGAAAATCAAATCCCTTCTTATCCAAAAAATTGGATGGAAGTGTTATATCTGAGCCTCACAGCGCTGGTGCAGAGCTCTCCTTTGCCAATGACAGTTGCCAAAAGTCCAAATGCCACAATTTTTTTTGAAAGAAAAAGTAGTAAAAGGCAAGAACGCTGGTGGTTTCTGGCTTGATGAAAGTAATTTGTGCTCCCTTTGCAGCTAGTGGGAGCCTTGAACAAAGCGTAGCTGAATAATGGAATTACTCCACTTTCTGAGATTGCTCAATTAGCTCTTGGTTAAAACTGTTAACACTGAAACTTGATGAGAATAGCAGCTCTGAGACAGTTTTAGATTCATTTCTTACTGAGCTAGAATAGCTTTTTCCCCTAATGAACTCCCTTTCCAGGGCATAATAAATGCCCCTTTTATTAGCTATGGTGCCTTCCTAGTAATAGATAACTCCAACACAAATGTATGGGAGGGGGTTCTGAATAAAAAAGTCACTTACTGGTCACTCTCACATCACACCTCGAGGCTGAAAATACCATGAGACCACTCTCTTCGCCTCATGCAAAATAACACAGTGGAAAACCATTTTAAGCTCTCAATACTGAAGCTGGGCTACTGAAGGCATCTGGCATGATTAAGAATTAATTACTTAAAGCCTGATGCACTGGAATCACACATGGGGATTTAGACCACTAGAGAAACCTCAACCATTTGCTTGAGTTCATTTGAAACTATCAGTGCCACTTTACAGCCCTGTTACATGAAAGAGCTGACAATGTGGCTGCACAACGTCAGGCCAGACATCAGGGCACTGAAGACAGCGCAGGCGGTGGCAGAGCCTTAGGCACTTCTTGGTGTTTGGCTGTGTGGATCGCAGAGCTGGAGCTCTAAACAACCTCATCTATGGTTTGTATGGAAGGGATAAAGTCTACACCTACTCATCCTACCACCCTGATCCCATCTTGATCCAAGTAGCAAAGAAAACACCACACAACTGAAGAGCAAGTGTTGCAGAGTCACTGTGGGCTGCACCTCTTCATTAAATGTTAATATGACTGCAGTCTGCTCCTTTTCATGCAAATTGGTGACAACCTTCAGACTCCTGGGCACAGTGTCTTTCTGTGTCAAAACAACATCTTCAGCTGCCATGGATCAACAATGAAAGCTTAGACCTGCAACCACGTGCTCGGACACACAGGCACAACTTCAGTGGGCTCCTCCGGTCCCAGTTCTCCACAATGTTCTCAGAACTGCCGCGTTCTCCAGCCCAGGACAGAGAACTTCACTCTCAGCATCACAGATAGGAGAATATCTTACTCCAGGATTGACCTTTCCCTTTTTCCACAGGCCCCAAAGAAGCCTATAGCATGCTTTTTACCCAGTGCAGGCACACAGCCCCAAACTACCTCCTCCCAGAAAAGCCTCCAGTGCTGTCAATGCAGTACAGACCCCTCCCAGATCTCCCCACTCCCACTGGATGCCAGCATCAAAGTGACAGCACTGTTCAAAAGTCTTTCTTTAAAACACAGCCCCTTTGCCCTGTCTACATACTTCTCCATGAGGAAGATAAAAAGCATCTGCAATCCCTGTGTTTAGTTCCGGGATCTGTGTGACTGGGAATCCAAGCCCAATTCCCCATGGATCTGCATTGGATCTGACTTGTCCTTCCACAGAGCCACAAACTTACCAGGATCCTGCCTCCCAGAGGGAGCTATGATGGCCAGGGCCCTCTTCCCTCTCTGCAGAGCAGCAGGGGAGGGATAAGCAGCGACCACTAATGCACACAGCTCAATTCTGTGTTCAGCTAATGGGTCTTATGGGGGCAATGACCTCCTGGGCTGGCAAGTCTTACTTTTGGGAATGCCCAGGGCCATAGTATTGACCCAAAACCATTTTCTTAGCTTGTGGGAATTGCCAGGGGGTAAAAGAGCCTGGGAAAGGGGAGATACTCTACAACCAAAGTGCTCAAAGCAGAACTGGCAGATGAGATGTGCAGCCTGGTACACCACTGGCTCTGAAAGCAGAGCTTATAACAAGACACATAATCTTAATGTCATCCAGAGTCTGGCTAAGAGGGCAATGGAAAAAATTCCTGAAGAAATGCAGACGATTCCTCTCCTGATGGGAAGGTTTCTGGCCTCACATACAGACCAGCACTCCCCATTATCAGGCTACATTTCCCACTGAAAGGAGGAAGCAGGAATGAAAAGCACGTTAAAAGTTTACGCAAGTGATTTATGGGTCAGAAAAATTAGCAAGTCCGTCAGAGTGCTCCATCCAGCAGCATGTGTTACATGGCTGCTGACCAGAAATGCCAAGACCCATTAGGTGGAAGCAAAGGGTGGCATGATGGAAAGTTAAAGATGCTTTTTGCCCATTTAATTAATTAGTTCAGTCTTTTTTTTCTATCCCCTGCAGCCTTCATTAACGTAACATTGAAGTGAAGGAGTATTAACAATTCAGACAACACATTAATATTAACACAATACCTGCAAAATGCAAATGTAAGTCCATTAGGTAAACAGATGATCTTAAGCCATTGAGGCAGAAATAACATTCTGACATTTCCTAACACTAATATCCTGCAGAGATACTGTCCATCACTTCTGCTCCATTAAAAAGCCATGGCCTCTTGTACTTAGGGGTTCCTCATCTGTTACTAGTCCCTGAAAGGATGTGAAAAATGTACATTTCTTTAAAGACATTTGTGAGTTTCATATGGAAATGTCTGACTAAAGCCATGTCATGGACTAGAAAGTTCAAAAGAGATTTTTTAAAGGATTTAATCTCCATATTAGCAAAGGATGGAGATAATACCTGAAGCTGATAGCTTGTAAATATTAACCTACACTTGGGATCACTCCACATCTTGAGCTTTCTATTACAGTGGTTTCATCTGAGATAAGTTTTCAGAAAGGGAGAGACAAACAGTTAATCACACAGAAAACTGATAGCACCATAGGGGCTCACTACAATGGGCCTTCCCATATCATGTTCCCCACCAGTGAATGCTCTCTAGATGTTCCTTGGGGGGAGATAATCAAACCCTGTGTGTTTCTCCCTTCAGTCTTTGGCTTAGATTTTTTTCCTGGCTGACCTGACATCAAAGAGTTGATTAGTCTCAAAGCAGGAGACAAACTGGTGGACAAGAGAGAAATGGATGCAAGAAGGGATGAACATCCCAGACTTGAAGCTTAATCTGAGATGACCATCAGCTGGAGAGAGCATTCATGTATCAACCACAATGTGATCAGGGACAAACAAGCAGAAACCTGCAGAAGCTCGTAAAGGGATGAACAACAAAAGACAGCAAAAAAAAAGTTTAAAAGACCAAATTTATGAAAAGTAATCTAAATAATCAATCAGCCAAAGGCAGTTGTGGCACAACAACCCAGTGTGCACCTCTGATGCACATTAACTGAAAGCCTGCTAAGCAATGCCCTCTTCTGCTGCAGGACTGTGGTCCAACCTCCCATTCACTGCAGTTTAAATTCAAAGTTGGATCTAGGTGGCCTTTTCCAGTCGGGTACTAGCAATCTCCAATGTCAACTATCTCACAGATCCTCTGGGTCCCTGTTCCAATCCTTAATCACACTCCTAAGTGTTGTTTGGACTTATAGAAGAGACCTCCAGGAGGAACAATCACCTGGACTTGCCAGTCTTTGGTAAGGGCCTTGTGGGAGAACAACTGTTCAGGGAAAACTGGCAGCAGTTCAAGGCAATTAGAGCAACCACCAGAACCACTGTTCCTGAGAAGATCCATGTGAAGAAAACACATTCAACCTAGCAAGGTCCCCAGTGGACAGTACCCAAAATACAGCTGCTCCCTGGCTGTGGGATGATCTCCTGGGTGAGTTTTTCATGACTGTGGCCATGAAGCAGAGCTTAAAGTCCATCACTGTCCACCACTGCTCTGCTTCAACCTCAGATTTGCAGTTGTAGCAGGGAGTGTGGGCAGGTTAAAGGGAATAGTTGTATCAATACAGAGTGAGGGATCCAGCTGGCTCTGCCTCTATTATTCTTGGTCTGAAATGATGGCAAAGCACAACACATGAACCTTCTGGTTACCAGGACTTTCAAAGACATGGAAACCCTAGGGGAAGGGGAGTAAGCTATGGGAGACACAGACAGAAGATCAGGGTTAAAACAACCTATAAAAGTTATCAAGGGGATGAAAGGGAAATGGGCAACACAAGATTTGGGGGTGATGCTTTTGAAACTGTGACTACTGAAATACCCTGGATAACTTCTGCTTTCAGGCAGCCTCTTGGCAGATTAAAACATCCCAGAAGGTTTTATATCCAGCTCCTACAATCTAAAACTAAATATTAGGTGAGAAAAACATGCTTCTGAAGAAAAGTGAGGCATAGCCCCGAGTGAAAAACAACAAGCAGAAGAACAAATGTATCGGGTTTGTTGAATATACAACCAACAACAGTTTTCTTTCCCAAAACTAAAGCCAAGGGAATGAAATGCAAAGAGATGAGCAGGATGGAAAAGCTGCAGGAAATGTAGGCAGTCTCCCTCCACTCCACATCTCTCACAGGCATAACTCTCACCCTGCCTGGCCTCAGCAGGCAGGCTTGGAGCTCCATCATGAATTCCTTTAGTGAGCCTTATCCCCTCTTCAGCCTGACAGACTCAAGGTATAGCAGGTCTTTTCCATCTGTAACTTCTCTTTCTTGACTTGCATGTGCATCAATTCAAAAGCTACTTGATTTACTGGAGCAGAGGCTGTGAAAAGCCTGGCTTGGTCTAAGGACAGCCTGAGGTTAAAGGCACCAATGCAATTTCACCACCCTGTGCATTGCAAGAAAACATTAAAGTCTGGATTTATATTCACATCCCAGAGAACCCACGCATCACAACAGGCCGAAATGAGCCTCATTCATGGAATGAGACTGAGGAGAAAGAGCTAAACAACCTAACCACGTTTGGCACGTGACAGGGAAAACCAAGAGTGGGAGTAGGTGCTGAATGACATGATTGATGTCACAGAGGAGCATGCATGGATTGTGGTGGCAGAAGGCTGTTTGTCTTCAGCTGAAGCTACTTATATCTGACCAGTGGATGAGGACAGATAAGGCAGTTTCAATGAAACCACAACAGGTAAGGATGGGTGGCACTGGACCTAATGCTGTAAGCGAGGAAGAATCATACCCTTGAAGCCCATTGATGGACATGAAGTACATGAAACTCTTCAGAGCAGGATTAGTAATAATGGATTTTGCTTCACCTCACAGTCCCTCTATTAAGATCATAGAAAAGAGACAACAATCTTGGTTCACACTAAACTGTGCAAAACTTCACACACTGCTGGGTGAAGGCAGCAAATGTCTCAATTCATGGCTGTCACAGCCAGTGAGTTAACCTGGTTACTCCTGCTGGCTCCTACTCTGACTTTCACAGTGCCTGAGCTGCATCTAAGAGCAGAGAAACCACAGCTCAATTCACCATGATATCGTGAAACTGCTCCTTTGGGCCACAGTTTTACTGGATCAAGGAAAGTGCTTAAACTGAAGACATGTGTGATGAAGAAGAACACTTGCAATGTTACCTTCCAGACTCTGAACTGGGAGCTACAACCAGAGTTCAGCAGCACAAACCAACCATCTGAAAATATCTACCATGACCAAAAAGCCAACACACAGATCTGTCAGCACATTTCTCTTGCTGAAACCAACTGATCTCAGCACTGGATCATGATAAGATTTTCAACACCATCATCTTGAAGAGCCTTGGCAGTGCCTTTTAATCCTTGGAATAGGAGCATTTCAGGCATCAGTTCTTGCCTTAGCATATGAGTGTTGCAAAGCCAGAACAACAACATCTCTTGGAGCATGGGGCATATCCTAAGATGCCCTGGAGCTTTCTTGTCCTACAGACATTGAGTAGTAATCTCCAAATGACAGAACAGAAATAAAACCATATATTATCATGTTCTGGTGAGCCTCCAGTCCAAGCCTGACAGATACCTGGCTCTGGGTGCTTCATCTCGCAGGCTGTTTAACCCTTACTGACCAGGGCAGCTCTGTACATTTAGAAGGAGGAAGCACAATGTCAGGTCCACCCCTTCTCTGTAAATTGGCATCCTGGATTGTCTGGCAATGCTCTTCACTTTCCCACTGCCCAAATTTATCAGTCCAGACTGGGCAAGATCAGGGCAGGTCACCACCTGCAAGGACCCTGCAGTAGGAAGCAGCTCAGTAGTTGGACCCCAACCAGCCATATTCCTTCCAGGCAACCCAGTTTGTCACGCCTTCACACTTGGCAATCAAATGGGAATGACTTGGGTCCTAGACCTCTGTTTGGACACTAGATCTACATGCAGCGTCAACCACTTGCACAGCTGAGACCACCAGCCTGAAACAGCCCATGTGGCTGGAACGCACAGATCCAGCATTTAATGTAAAATCTGGAAGCAGGGTTTTAGACTTCATGCATCTGTCTTCTACCCATGTATGTTCCCTCTGAAATGCATCGATGAGCTGAAGCATGAGAAACACAGCTTGTGGTACGTGCGATCCAGGCACATTATACCCCCTTTGAAAGCCACTCTCCCATTGTTATTTAACATCCTGCAAGTTTCAGCCAGAGACGCAGTCTCCCATCCGCGCCCCAAACTGGCCTGGGAATGGCTGGGAAGAAGAAAGGGAGCCTGAAATGAACTGTGGAAAGATTTAAGTGCTCTAACTGTTGCTTTCCAATACAATTTTCCACTTGGGGCAGGGGAAGGGAAGGAGGAGAGCCTGACAGCAGTTTAGAGCCAGTCACAATTGTGACAGGTTCTTCTTTTCCATTTCCAACCAGCTCACAGGCAGAAGGAGCACTTAACCTCCATTAATTATCATAGCCTTATTTCAGTCCAGGGTTTCAGCAGTGGCAAACTCTTAGGACCAGTTAGGAGCAGGTCCTGCCTCACACTGCACTCTTCAAATCAGTGCAGTAAAACTCTGTCATTTGTGGAAGCAAGAGCAACTGCAACTCTTCCCCTGTAGTACCTCAGTTTGTAGCTGAGGGCATCTCCCACAGGCAACACCACTACTGCTAGAGAAGAGGAACACACAAATGACTTCTTGCACTCTAGACTGCAAGAACAGGTTAACAGCCATCTAAGAGTCAGGTCTATTGTACAGTTGAGCCCTACACACACATAAAAAGGAGCTTAACTGGGGAATACACCACTTCTTCCTCCTCTCTGGCTATCAGGCTCCTGCTGAAGCTCTTGTAGCACCTGAAGTTTATTGTATTTATTAATACCAATCATCAGACACGCAGCGTGAAAGTGTGCATGAGGTGTTTAGGGAGAGACAGGCAGCTTAAATACATACAGTCCTCATCCAATTGAGGAAAAATTATGATGAAATATTGCTGTGTGGTTTCTCCCAATGCTTGGCTTCATTACAAACTAGCAAAGAGCATTATAAAAAATAAGCTGTGAGATGTGCCTGTGCAGGGACTAAGTGTGCCCTAGCTCAACTTTTCAGCCAGTCTGCCCTGTGTCACTTCTTGTTCTGCTGTCAATGGGGCTGATCAATCCTCAGTTAGTCTCCCACCACTGAGACCTGTCCCCTGCTCCCCCCTGCTCCCAGCACAGGGCTGTAGACAGCATCCCTTCATGCTCAGTGATGATGATATGTGTCATTCTCCCTTTCCCAGTGACACAAGACCTTTGCAGAGCTACCGCCTCTGACACTCACGGCTTGCAGGCTGCTCACAGGCATTTTTAGGATTACACTTTGGCACTAATGAAAGCAGGGAGATGCTGCTGCTGGACATCGTCAGGGCTCCTCCCTGCTACTCTGCAGCAAACCAGGAAATACTGATGAACAACTGTATCAGGGTTCAGGTGCTTTGTGATTCTGAGCTGAAACCAAGCCTAGACATAAGCAGTTGTTTTCCCCTATTTACTACTCGGAACCACTAATGGCTCCAACTGTGGCAAATTTACCAGTACAGAGCACATAAGGAGCAAGGCATGTGCACACACAGGTCATAAAGGAGGAATGGCTGCAAATTCAGATTAAGAGCAATTGGGACATACTGTGCTGGGATGCTGAGGTTCACACAGCAGCAGCCTCAGCACCTCCACATTTGGCTCTCAGCCATACAGAAACCAGCCTGAGGAGCAATTTCTCCCATACAAATACTCCTGAGATGCAACAAAAGGACAGAGGAGTTTCCCATCAGAAAAGGCTTGAAGTCTTTATCTCCCACAGTGAGGCTTGGGAGGATACTTTCTCCTGCTTTAGACAAGAGCAACCTCATCTGTTGGGGGTCTGAGACGCTGGAGGGCAAGCATTCAGTGACGTGAATGAGGAGTGAGCAGCAGCCACAGAGGTACAGCAGGTTGGCCCTGCCAGCATCACCCTGCTCCCCTGCCAGCACTTGTGACTGCAGGAACTATGCTCCATTACGAACAAGCTGTTCCTCTAATTCAGCCCTACTGACTCTTCTGTCAAAGAAGATTTTCCTGATGTTGTCCGGGGCTTTGAGTAGCCAAATGCTTTTAAATCCAATGTCAGCCCTCAAGCTGCCAGCACAATGTTCCCTGCAAGCCCAGCCTGTGCTACTGTGAGCCATGGGACAGGAGAAAACCCGTGAACCACAGCCTGCTCCAAAAACCAGCTTTGCAGCACTAATAAGTTCCCCACAAGTTCTCCCCCCTTCTTGGTCCCCCAGCATCCATCCTTGCATACACAGAAGGTTCTTTTGTTAGCAACCCCACAGACTACTCTAGGACTGAAAGGAAAAACATTACAGCAAGTGCCCACCTAGATGTTCAATTTGTATGTGCTGACAGTCTCACTTTAATCCTACTCTCCCCATTTAAGGTGTTAATGGGAACCTTGATGCATTTCAGAGGGAACACACACAGATAGAAAAATAGATGCGTGAAGTCTGAAACTCCGCTCCCAGATTTCACATCAAGTACTTGATTTGTTTATATCCATATGATACAATCTCCATAAAGCAATCAACCACCATGGAAAGGAGATGTTTCAAAACCTGCACAGCCTTCACACAGACTAGGCATTAGGTTTGCTTTTATGATGCAGAATCATATAATAGATTCCTTCCACAAGTTCCCAAATGTTGTTATTAAGCATTGCTTCTCTAATAAAATATGCTGCAACATACAGTAATACATGATGTGGCATTTGCACAACCTTTTTTTCTATACAGGACTTGCTGGCTTTTAAACAAATCTGTCTCTTCTACATACTACAAAAGCACAAGATGAGTAATTATGTTCTCTGCTTAATAATGTTTTTGCACTGGCCAATTTAACAGCTAATCTCCACAAACCTCTGAGATAGTCCCTCAGCAGCTACATTTGCATGTTGTAATCAAGTCTTGCTATTAAATCATACTTTGCAACAATAGCTGAGCTGTCAAGTACAAGCAGCAGCTCTCGCACTGGCTCCAGGCAGGCAAAAGCCCTGGATAAACGTGCCCAGAGCCATGCTGCTCCACCAGCAAAGAGACCAACCCTCCACACTTTTGGGAACTCAGGGATGGCTGCACCCACCATGGCTCTCAGGACAAGCATCCTTTGTTTCTACTCACTTTCTGGAGTGATCAGGCAGCTTCTTTTCTCCAAGTTCATGTGTTGTTTTCTGCAGAGGTGTGAAGTCAAACTGGTTTTGCGGGCTTTGCCATACTCCTCTGGCTGCCTCCTGCAGCATCCTTCAAACACTAAGCACTCTGGGTGCAGGAGGGAGAGCCCTTGGTTGCTAAGGTTCCCCCCTTGGCTGCACGGGCAAAACAGCTTGTGGAATCCTGCTGTGGATTTGGGTACTGCATCCTTCAGAGTATAACTGCCTTCCTTGAAAATGCCCTGCCCAATTTTCCAATGTTTCTCCAGGTAATGTCATCCTAGTTTGGCTGTGGAGCCTCAGAATGGCGGTGTGACACACAGCATCAAGATGTTCGATTTTCCTCTACTGGCTTCCGCCAGGAACTGTTCCCCTGCTCCTCACTGTCCCATTCACCCTCCCAAAAACTCATCCCCAGTGAGATCCAAAAACCCAGCTTAGCTCAGCATTATGGTCCTTTACATTCACTGAAGCAACATGTGCCTTCTCGTTTGCTGTCCCGTGACCACAGTTTCCTCTTCATGGAGATAAGGATCACAAATAACTAAGTGACCCAAGTGCATCTATCAAATAACTGCATCAGGAGGCAATTCCTAGAATGCCCTGCAGTGAAGCATCACTACACTGCTCCAGGCTGTTATCAGTGCCGAAAACTCTTGCTCTGAGCCAGATCCTATGTCTCTGCACTCCCCTGCAAGGTGCTGCAAACATACAATAAATAACAGAGACCTTCTTGAATTCTGCCTTTTGCAGTAGTGTGAGCACAGCGATGCGGATCAGCTGCAGCCCAGGCTGCATTGATGATGGTTTTCTGTCCTAATGATTCTTCCTACGCATTAGCACAACATTTATTTCTACCTTGCCCTGTACTTCTCATTTATCCAGAAATCTGACAAGGTCTCCTTCCTTTTAATGTAAAGAGAGAGGGAAAGGAGAATTTCTTGCTGGAATTGGCTCGCTCTGCACAACTAGATCGATCAATCTAGATTCAATCTGTCTCACTAATTGTTGGGGGCTGGAACTGACCCCGGACTGGCCCGGCTGCGAGTGAATGTGTGAGCACAGGCAGCCTGCTCCCAGCTTCTGTTCCAAGCCTCTCCTGCTTCATGCTGAAAACAAGTCACACCACATCTTTTTGAGTATGGTGGACTCTACCTGCTCCCCTGTGACCTGGACACTTACACCCAGCCCCATGTCCTCAGGCAAATGGCACCTCACCAGACACTGCCTGCCTGACTGTGAGGCTTCAAATTAATGCTGAGCATAAATAAAGAACAAAACCTTTATTAATAAGATGACTTCTCCTACAGGTGCTCTGTTTTACTGCAACAGAGCTGCCTCCCCACCTCTCTAAGTCCTCTTAAACCACAAAATCTTACTCAGGGTATTTGCCGTGGGGCCAAGCCAGCATAGCCTTCCTTATCTGCCAGGACAACAGCAGGTATAGGTACCTGTTAACCTGACTACATTGAGATGAGTAATTTTGCATCAACTCTTCTACTACATCAGGTTGTTCAATCCAGTCTGAGCAAAATAAGGTTATACAGAGATGAAGCACATATAAGAGCTCTGCCAGGGCTGGCTTCACCCAGGGGAATGCTCGTCTCATCTCAGCTCAGATGGAGATGGAAAGAAATATCTAACAGCAGTCCAGAAGGAGGCAAAACCTCTGCTGAAATAGGCAGCAATCTGATCAGTGGGAGATGCTCAGTAGCAGTTAACCACTGCTGTGTTCAAGTGTCAAAATTAAGGTAGGTGCAGGAGAGAGTGACAGGAAGCAGGAGACACAAGGTGCTCAGCTCAGGATACCAGCACCAAGAGTAAGCATGGCCCCACAGAAGCAGAAACTAAACAAGACCATATCCAGGATGAAACCCCATCCGGACTATGCAAGTGAGGCAAGTAATTGTGTCCAAGGCAACAAAGCTGAACCACCTCCTCTTTGCAGTAACTGAGACTTGAGTAGTAACAATAAAAGTTCACTTTCCTCTATTGCCTTCTGTTTGATGGTCGCAAAGTGCTTTACAAGTGATAATAGAAAAAGTCCCAGAAGACTCCCACACCTTTCTGCTCTTCAGATGGCAAAGTACAGACAGTTGATGTGACTTAGGAGCTGACCCAGGAACTGTTGTCCTACAGGGGATGACCTGGTGAAGGTCACTAGAGAACACTGGGGTCACCAGAGAATGTTTCCAGATAGATCAACAGAGGCAGACATCTTAGCCAATAATACTGCTCATTTATGTGTGCTTCTGCTCATCAGCCCAAATTAGAAAAGGCGGGTGAAGGATACTAAATTTAAGATGTTCAAAGCAAAGGAATTTATAACCACCTCCCATTAGGATTAACATTAATGCAAAGTACACTCAGATTCTCAAGCAGGTTCTTTCCAGGCAAGATCTTTCCATTAACTTGAAAGGAAGTTGTTCCCAAATCCTCTTACATTGCTGGGAACCTCTCAGATACAGGCAAAGCCAGGTTACAAATCCATTAGGCTCCAGATTGACTAATGCATGGCAAATTGAAAGAGGTGAAAGTGCTAAGCTGTATGTAGGAGGAACCCCATTCAAGGTGACCTTGACACTGCAAGGAGCTGAGCTCACAAAACATACTTGTGATTCGGAGCTCTGTTTTTTGATGGAGAAGAAACAGAGAAGTATGGAGAGAATAAAGTCCACTGCCAGATTGATTTAACTGCTATGAACTGTAGAAAAAACAGCTGAAACATCTGCAAGAGCCTGGGCAAGCCACAGCAGTAACTGGGAAAGTAGAACTACTTATCCTTGCTGCTTGGGAGGGTGTAAGGAAAGGTGCTTCCACCCTCATCCTCTGATTCATGAGGACAGAACGTCAAGCACAAGAGGCATTGAATTTACAACTCAGCAGAGTCCATGCAAAGCAAATGCCCTGTTCTTCTAGTTCTTCTAGGCCCAGCAGCTTGCAAAACCTGACTTTGCAAAGGAGAGAGTGGTATTGATGCAAAGCTGATCCTTTACATTAACACAGAACAGTAAGCAGAGAATTAAGGAGGATTATTCCAGCAGCTGACCTTCTGTGCCTGGAGGCCGTCAGGTATCTACTGCTGTGTTAAACCCACTGGCTCGTACAACCTAAAACACCTTCCAGAAATGCACTTGTCCTTGAGAGATGGACAACTGTTTGCTCTCCTCTTGGAATGTTTTGCCAATGGTTAATCCCTCTTGCCTTTCTAATGTGTGTTTTATTTTTAATACAAATGCTTCAGCTTTCAGCCAGCAGCTCTTTAGGAGAGAGCAATCCCAGCTGGCTGACAAGCCATCCGGTTACTCCAGCTTATGCTGCCGATCCCCTGAGGAAGGAAGGTACTTAGTGCTGAACAGACCCTAGAGGTCCTGCCCACCACAAAGGGAAAGCCTTAACTCTCTCCAGGCAGAAAGCACAGATCGAACAGCAGGCTGGTGAGCAGGAATGGGAAGTCTATCTCCAAGCGGAGCATCCCTCATAACTGCCAGCACATCACATGCTCTCAGCACCCCCTTCATCATATTTGTCCTTACTCCACTGCCTGCTGCTGCATCTAGATTTCCACTGTTAGTCTGTACCTAAAGTACATCCCAATGAAACAAAAGGTACTTGCCTACTGGTCCCAGTGCTCCCTGCTTGTAACATATCAGGTTGTGCAGCAAGACCTGTACTTGACAGAGATCATTCTGACTATGAATATACCTTCAAGGATACAGAGACTAAGCCTTTTCCATATTTTTCACAATAAAGTATGCCTAGAAATCCTGCTGGGAGAAGGATGTCTAGGGGTGCCTGGTGATTTTTCAGCCACATCACAGCTTAGGAGAAGGCCTTCCTAGACACAAAATTAATTCAGAGTTGGATTCAAAGTGGAGCTGAGGGGTACTTCTTTTGGAAGGTGGATGATTCACTCTTTCCCACATCAGACCTCTCCTCTCCCATTTACCTAAGGGCTAATCAGAGACTCATGTGATTCAGGGCTACTAAGAAAATCCAGATCCATAGGTTAGTGTTTCTATTTCTAGCCCAGATACATCTCACTGCCTTGGGCATGAGTCAGACATATATAGGCCAGGAAAATGGTGCCAAAATGCTGCTAAGCTTCCAAACATATTGTTAAGCAAATGGGTATGTAAACAGGTCTCCAGAGATAATATATGGAGACAGGATCTCTGACTCAATTACAATTGCAGCTGATTTTCTCACCTATTCTGCCACCAAACAACAAGACATCTAACACTGACACAAGGAAGTTTTACAGCTCCTCTCTAAGCAAATACTTATAAACAGTGAAGAAACTACCCTGATTCCACCCAGGGAGAGCAGGGAGGTTGCACACTCACCTGGTTTAAGAGCCCAGTCCCATCCTCCTCCTCCTCAAGAATGGGAGGACACACTGGTTGTCCTGCTACCCATGAGGATTTGGAGACAGATCTACTGGTCAATGAGGAGTATTATAAGGAACACCAACAAGAGCTTCAAACACTCAGTTGGAAGGGGTCAGGTCATCTTCAAATCCCATCTGCTTGCTCAGGGCAGAGGAAGATTTCTTTGATCATTTCTTCACTTGCAGTCCCCCCACAGCACTGACACTCCAAAAAGTATGCAGTTACTATTTCTACAGCACTGATGGATTGGAAACCCGTTATTAAACAGCAGGGTGCAGGAGGAGGCAGTTCTGTGACAAGAAAAGCAGCTCAGTGATATGTAGGCAGAGCCTTTTGCAAGAGTCTTTCCTCCTTACCTAGAAATGGCCATAGGGTCCCTTTGACAAAGAACAACCCTCTGCTCTTCAGAGTCTCAAGTGACAAAGGCTATTTTGCAGCACTTGGTTGTGGCATACAGAAAACTCAACTCATGCCTCAGGCAGGAAGGACTACATATCTTTTGAAGTTTTAAAGGTCAACCTTCAGACTTATTCTACTGGACAATTTATCCTACACCAATCCAAAAGAGCAGGACTGGTTTATTTGTATGGTGACAGACTAAGTCACCAGCTTTGCTCCCCAACTCCACTTTTTGACAGGTGAAGGGCATACACCTGACTTGCTTGCCATTAGTGCCAGCAAGTCAAACAAACAAAAAATTATCATAAAAACTTCTAGCCTGCTTAGTCTTGTCTTTTGGAAAGCATATCTTCTAGGAAGTGCTAACTCATGCCCTGGCTGGCATTTCACTTCCAATACCATTCTCATCCACACAGGTACCCCTTCCACCAGGGTTTGGTAGTGTTTTAAGGTGGGAAGAGGCTGGCCTACTCTTAAGCCAGCTGCAATGGAAATGGTGATACTCCTAATGACAATACAAATTTACCCTAACTGCTTCTCATGTATTTCTGTGGCATCCAAAGGCAGGTAAATCATCCCACAACTCATGAGGACTGTTACAGGGCAGCTCAGCACTTGAAATCCAACAAGACTTGGGCAATACCTACAGGAACAGAACTGCTGTGCAGCAGGGCATGCCCTGTCAAAGCGAAATCAACTTGTCCAAGAGGGCACACCAAAGTGAAAAAACCTGCCCTGGAGAATTTTACATTGGCTGCCAGATCCATTTCTGGAAATGGTATTAATTTTATTTTTATATGAAATCTAAACTAGGCATTTCATAAGCTTCAGGAAAAAAACTGCTACTAGACAGCATCTATCTGAATCCACGGTGTCAAAGGATGTAGATTTCCCCCATGGAACCTCAGTTTGCCGGGCAAGAAAATAAAGCGGAGGAGCCACCTTCAGAGACTTCTGGCCATGCAGGTAAAAGGGCAGAGGATGGATCTGCTGATCACTAACCAGAAAATCAGATACCACTGGGGGAGATGACGTCCTTCTTTAAACAGATAAAAGCTGTGCCGCTCTGGTGGAATGCATACTATGAAACAATCACATAACAAGGCAATATCAACCACATAATAAAACAAGTCAGGCACCCGGTGGCTGCATGAGCTGTGCAGCAGCTCCTTGTACAAACAACACACTTTGCAAGCCTCAATTTATTATAAGGAACAAAACATACTTGGGTAAACCTGCCAACTCATTGCAAGGCAACCAGGTCCATGCTAAAGTCCATCTCATGAGCTAAATACCTGTGAAACACAAGTGAAAACCAGTTTGTTACACTATGTCAGCTGCTTTACATGTTTTGTTCCCAGTATTACCAGTTAACGGCCCCCTAGCAGAAAAGAATAAACCCCAAACAAGTCTGCTTTTCTCTATTCAGAAAAATAAAACCCCCTCCAAACCTCCATCTGAGCTTTGTTTACATCAAACCTGCTGCTGCCCTGAATAGTACCAATAAATGGAGTGAGATAACATGTTTGTGACAAATAATCCATTTAAATAATGCAAGCATAATTATAGGCTGGCTCTCCTGATGTAATGTTGGGTAAATCACTGCAGATATTACATTCACCTTATGAAAAGACTGCAGAGAAGAGCTCAGTTGGTAACCCAAACCAGCATTATGTATCACCGGCCTGTCAGCATCAGGAGTGCACGCACCCTGGCATTTGAAGTCCTGGTGTTTTAAGTGATAATCCAATGTACTGGGCATCATTGATCTCTATATAAAAGGGGGCACCACTTTTCTTTTCAACTACAGTGATTTTTCACTTCTCATTCTGAAGAGCTGTGTGGTGCTGCCCGCAAGTGGCTGCACAGCACAGCAGCTCTGCCTGTAGCACTCCAGGTCCCCAGGGAGAATAAATGATCAATACTCCAACGCTGCTTTTCTAAGAGGTCTCTAAGTGCTTCCATGAGAGATGCAGCTCCTCTGGGTTTAAAAATTACTCTGTAGAGAACATGAGAGTTCCCACTGCAAATTCATAATCCTGACACAAACTCCAGCTGCAAAAAGGAATTAAAATGAAATTCATTGGCAAACTGCAAGCTCGTCTATCAGCAGGGGCTGTGTTGTGAGGAAGGGATCTGAAGAAGATACCAATACCTGGAGGCAAAGGGAGCAGGGAAACCAAACCACATAAGAAGACAAACAGATGAGGGCAAGGAAGTAACCAATGCCCTGCAAATGTGGACCATGCAACAGGATGAATCCTGACAGGGATTTATAGCTCCTTGGTGGCCTGGGATGGCAGGGATCCCGAGCACTGCATCATCTGGGAAAGGTGAGAGAGTCTTGGGGGAGAAAAGATGACATTTGAAGGGCCAGACTTCTAGTGGGTAGGTGAGCAGAGCCTAGGAGGTCTCTTGAGAAGTGTTTGGATGGCAACAGTAAACACGGAAAAGAAACTGAACCTTCTTTTTCTTGGATACAGTCAAAAGAGAGTAAATTTCTGGCAATTAATTTCTTCCAGGGAGATCTCAAGTTGGCTTTAGCTTTTCCTGCATTGAGGGCAGAAGTAGTCTTTTATGATCTTTACTGATTTTATCCGTCCTGCTGCCTGACCTACCTGCAGGTAGGTTGGTCAGCTTCAGAGTGGGCAGCTGGCATCACATTTCTGGATCTGGGATCGGTGAATGCATGTTCTATGATGGGATTCATGAGCCACAGTGGATGTGAATGACCTTGATGGCCTTGTACTGGCCAGGTTTTTCAGTTGGATCCTGTGCAGGGCCATCCCACAGAAGCCTAGTGCTCTGTCAATTTATACTGACTGATTCCCATTAGGAAGATTTAAGGAACATGACTTTAAAATGATGAAGTAGACTGCTTGTTTTTGTGCAAGGTCAAGTAATTTCCTCTAGGGCCAGGAAGGAGTGAGGGCTGGAAAGAACTAACAGCCAAGGGGAGGGAAGTGTCTGGGTCTGAGCAGGCAAAAAGAGAAGTAATGTCTCACCCCTGTGACCACAGGGGCAGCAACAGCCTCTCTGCCCCCTTCATCTCCAAGTACAGCACTCGGACCACTGGGACTATTAAGTGCCATCAGATTTCAATATATTAAAGCAGGAGGCAGAGGGTAAGCAGACAGATGCTCAGCACCTCTTCTGCTCTCAGCCCAAGGTTCCCTTAAGACTGGTCACCCCAAAGTGCTCGGTACCCAGTAATGACAGCAGGGCAGACACCTGATGAGCCTTGTGCCCATGAATGTGCTGCAGGCAAATGGAAAAATGCTGAGAATGGGTGAAAATTCTTTGGCAGGGTTTTATCATTTTGAATGGAACAAATTCCAATTGATTTTCCTTGTAAGAGCTTGCATGGTACATGCAATTCTAGCCTAAGAAGTAGAAATTTTAATTGCTCTGGTAATTACACTCTGAGCAATGCTGCGGTCCTTTGTTCTGTGAGTAGAAGGCCAGTATCTGCTGTTCTCCGGTGGCCCCGTCTGGCTGCAGCTTGGAACAGCATTTGCCACCTGGAGGGGAAGGGACGCTCCTCTAGCGACCAAGATGGCACTGAGCCTTGCCAAGCACAGCCTTGCTCACACAGATCTTAGAGGCACTGGGCACACTCCCTAGCCTATAAAGGGCTCCCACCAACTGGGATCACCCCTGTTCTCTCTTTCTTAAAGCTGCTGCTTGAGATTTTCCCACATCTGCGTCCCTGCCATGAGTCTGTCCCCAGTGCAGGTCCCAACCCTGCTGCTCTGCTGCGGACACTGGACTCCAAGGTTCAGATTTTAGATTATTTCGCATGCATGAGCTTGCAATGCATTGCCACTATTTCCTCTCTGGGCTGCAAACATCTCCAAAGCATGGTGCAGATGCAAATGTTACACTGGTTTAACTTCTAGACACATCTTTAGAAGGATGCAAAAGAGCTGTTATCATGGGATCCTGATGAGAACCATCAAAGCCTGACTAGGTGTGGGAGAACATGAGGCCTCCAATTAATCCTGGGAAATTGCAGTGGAAAAATTATCACGATAATTTGTTATATGTGCATGGAAGTTAATTCCATGAAAGACCCAGTGCTTGAGAAGCACATCCTCTCCTTGACTGAGGGGGCACTATGTCTAACAATTTACTGAACTACTCCATAGTGATGTTTTGTTGCCAACAAAACTGCAACGCACGTGAGCTCCTTCCAAGATCACCCAGGGTACAACCAGAACCCAGCACACATATGGCTGAAAGGCACTTTACCTGCAAGAACACGTCAGCCATTGCACAGACCTTCATGCTTCAGTTCACTCAGCCAAGGACCATCAGAAGCACTGGGCTGCACACACCAGGCTTAGTGGGATACAACTTAACCAGGCTCTCCTTGGGAAATGGGATTCAATTTCCCCCCACGTTGGTCAAGCAAGCCCTAAAATACAAGGTGTAGGGCCCTGCAGGAAGGTATAACTACAGTTTGGAACCATCTGATATGCACAAAGTCTGGGTTTACATATGCAGTCTCCCTAACTCTGCCTGCACTGTGTTTTTCCAACCCATGATCCCAGCTGGCATGGCTTGGGATGGCTCGGCTCCCACACTTGCCAGAAAGGCAGGTCATGACCATCCATCTCTAAATCAACAGCTGCCAACACGCCACAGCTACTTTTTCACAAGCTGAACCGCTCAGGGCTAAAAGCAAGGTTTCCAAACAGAACTGGTGTTGGCCTTTGCGCTTAAACAAAATAACTTCACTCCTGTCCCTGGTGTTTCCTCAAACAATGGCATAAAATAGCCAGTGGAGCCTGGGGAGAGGAGGGTCTGCAACAGAAAAAAACACGGCTGCTGATTTTTGAGATAAATGCCACACAATTAGAAACACTAACACTGGTCCATAAACATCCTTAACAAACCTCCAGTAGGTCCGGGGGTTTTCTTCTCCTCACTATCCATTGTGTGACACTGCCTTTTAAAACCTGAAAAACAAATGCTCTTCCCTTGCTGATTTTATGCTTCTGCACCAAACCACACATCTCCCTGTTAGATATTTGGTGCTGGAGGTATCAGTTCTCCTTATCCATGCCTCCAGGGCAGGGGATATTTGGGATGGGCGCATGTACCCACGTCCTAACTGCTCATCTACAAGCAGGAAGGATTTTCCCAGAAATCATCTCCCTTCTTGTTTAAACACTGAGATTTCTCAGCTTAGAAAGGGGCAGGTGGTACTTGTGGAAGTCCCTTTTCCTTGTTGGGACCGTTCTTATCAGTGTTTCAAAGTAGATCTCATTGCAGGCTGTTCTGTTCATTTACAGCTTCATATACTCTTCTCTTTTAGGTTAGCCATCAACAACTGGCAAAAAGCAGAACAACACGGGTGGAGGCAACAGACTGTGGATTTCTGATATGCTGGTATTCAGGCAAAGTAACCCAGAATGAACACATAAATACCCTGAACTGTGCTGCTGCTTCTGTCAATGAGAATGTGATTTGAAATCAAACATCTTGGGATTCAGATCACGACAGCAGCTAGTAAAAATAGACAGAATATCTAGAATTTGGAGGACTCTCTACTCCAAACACATCCAAAGCTTGAATATCATGCAGTACCTTATAAAAAGAGAGTGAGTGGCTGCACTGGGGCTACAGTACCACAAATGGAAAACCACTCTGTGAATCCACAGAGAGAATGGGATGCTGCATCTCTGTAGGGGAGCAGAAGTGAGGATTGCATTCATCAGTGCTTGTGCAGCCCAAGATGTTTTCACCCTCACCTGTGTTCCTAGGTCAACCCCAGCCCAAAAACAAATATTAGTGTTTGAGCTGCAAGCATCCCTGGGAAAAGCATGGCTGAGTTCTGCAAAAGCCCCTAGACCCCAAGAACAGGCCTTTTATCCAAGTACAAGCAGCTTTTAAATGTTGCAGAAGAAACGGGGCTTCAGAACCCTGTACATTTTAAAGGATCTGGGCTTTACAGTAACACTTCTCCATTTCAGGTCAAGCCCAAAGCCTGCTTTAATCTACTTTTAAGTGGTAGAAGCAGTTGTGATCCCTCTGTCAGAAGGCAGGGCAGTTTCCCTACAATGCACCTTCCCCTATATGCGGTGTGTAAACTCCCGGCAGGACTTACTTGTTGCTATCCCGGTACTGATAGATATAACAGCCTTGAGGCATCCCACTGTCCTGGTCCAAGGTAAATGACAGCTTCAGCTGCAGAGAGAAGAGGGGGTGGGGGAGAATGAGAAAAAAAAAAATAACATTTTAGGCTCTCAGTCATCACTTCAAGCAAATTCAAGTGAGGCTTGTGGGAGAAAGCTTAACTCCCTGAGGCTGACACGCAAACACCGTGGCCTGGAACATAGCGTGGGGTTCCAAACCTCAGGGAAAAGTCACATGCGTTGCAGAAACCTCTCGCTTTTTCCACCCTTTGTTACTATAAAGTGTTTGTGGTTCTTCTGAAATGCATGGGTCATAATGGCTCACCCCTCCAAACCCACCCACACACACCACCCTTCACCAAAGCGCTTGCGGTTCCCCTCAGACACTAAAGAAATGAGTCTTCACCATCGGCAGCTGTAGTTCCCACGAGTTTTTCTCTGAAAACTTTCCCGGCTCCATCTCACTCCTCCAGTGCATTAGAACAGAGAAGAAACCACAGAGGGAAAGGTGTCAGATTTTTCCTTCTGTGCAGGGTTATTAAAGAGCTGTTAGAAGGTTTTGCAGTTTGGATTCATGTCCGGCAGGAGGCTATGATGTGACCTGGAAGCTGCTGTGTCTTTGCAGCTCCAAGAAGGCGCTCGGCAAGGGCTTTCAAATTTCAAACACGGCTCATTTTCTTTAAGAGGGAAAAATTAATCCTCTTTCAACAAGCAACAGAATGGTTGCGTGGGGAGAGCTTTTTGCTGAAAATGTCTCTGGTGATTTTGCACACTGAACTGCCCAGGGTTGTTGCTGAGCCCTGCAACAATCCTTCCCCAGGGAAAGGCTGCTGATCCTCAAATCAGCATCCCACCAGTCCCCAGAGCCACAAGGTGCAGATCCTGACCAGGAGCCATCAGCCTGGGGAAGAGGGGCAGCATCTTTCAGAGGAGGTAGCTGTCATCTGAGAAATTTGGCTTTTTTGGGGATAAAGAGACCACTACCACTGCTGGATTCTGCAGGACTCTTAAAACAGGCTGAGAAAACCGTCCCAAGGGCTAGAAGTCAAAGGAAGTTTGTTTAGATGAGCTTGACCTTTTTAAACAGGGAAAGGAGAGAGTGGTATTAAACCACTTCATCTGATCACAAACTCCTCTCCTCTGAGCTCCAAGGAAATTGCTATCTCAAATTAACAGTTTATTCAGGAATGAGCTCAGAATTAAAACATCTTTCTCACATAGACTGTTAAGAAACTCTGTGTGCTGAATGATTAGATGGTGCATTAATTTTCCCTTCCCTAAAAGGTAGCAAAGTCATGTGCTGTGCTCTCACTGGCCCAAATAAAACTGCATACCATGAAATCATCCACAAAATCACCATCTTGGATACCAAGGTAAGAACCAAGTACCAGACTGAGGTCAAATACAACTGATCTCCCCTTGATTTATACAGTCCTAAGTCTGGAAACCATTCTGAAATGCATGATACTGTAACAACATGTAATATGGTGTCCATGCTCTGATGTGTTCATGGTACAAGTATCACAATTTGCAGTGTTGTCCAGTTAGCAATCTCTCCCTCTCCCAACCACTATTCCTTCCTGCACGCTCTGGTCTTGCTGCAGCTCAGCATATTGCTCAGATCTACTTTGGATACTGGTGTCTAAGGCAGGACTAGCAGGGTCAGGTGGGAATGTTTCTTCACAAAGCCAGTCTGCAGTTACAGCCTTTCCAGATGCTACAATGGCACATAGTAGCCATCCCATAGGAGCAGGAGGTCCCCAAGGAATAAGCAACCACCTTAGGGGAGACAAGTAATCACTTTCTAATGGTATGGACAAAGATCAGCTTTCTACAAGCAGAGCCCTCAAGCTGTCCCAGATAGGGAGATAAATGACAAAATCAAGACCCTAAAGACATTTTTCTGTTCCAAGTTTTCTGAAGTCTCCCTGCTAGAGTGCCAGAAAGAACCTCACAGGCAAAAGGGACAGGAAAACATCATTGTTTGGACAGGCTGCTGGGGAAACCTATGGGGCAGTCAGGTAAGGGAGGGTGACCCTTCCAATGTCTAGAGGGATGGAGTTCCATGGAACCTGCCTACCCAGAAAGGAAAGATCACAGTTCCCAAAGATAACACGTTTTCAATTTTCTGTTATTTTAACCCCTTTTTGGGTCTGCTCCTGTTATCCTAGACAAACGAAACACACCCTTCTTGGCAGGCTAAGCCATCCCTGCTACCTGCCAGTGCCAGCAAGGCCTGTGTCATGGTGACTATACGCAGCTTGACCATCTGGGGCAACACTGTCACGAAAGAGGATGCTGCTGTCACTCACTGTGATAAGTGATCCCACACAGAGAAACATGAGGGTCAGACTGTCACCCAGAAAGACATGTAACTAAAGGTCTGTCCCAGCAACTACAGCTCAAGGCAGCTGTGCAATCACTGATGCACAAAACTCTACTATTTTTTGTAAATCTGCCCTGCTGATGCACTGTTGTAGCCAGCCAAGAGGGGGAAGAGAGAACCCTACAGACTCTGAGTGAGCCAAACTCTGGCTCTGTGACCATCAGTACTACTCTGCCTGCCTTAGCTCATTCAGTAGCATTTGGTCTCTATAGGGCATGTGGAGATCCCAGACAGAACTCATGATGGAGCAGAAAGAGAGAGAAAAAGGCAGGATGCTCCACCAAGTATCCGCAGACACATACTCACTTCCGCACAGCCATGTTCTGTTGCAAAGGCATTTAAACATTCTCTGGCAACTTGGTGCTTTGGAGAGTCTCCTCCACTGTCTTTTTCTGCAATACTATCTAATAGCTAATCTATGAGGCACTTGCTGCCATAGATCTCCAAGAGCAAAACTCCAGCTCTTTCCTTTGCCTTCCTTTACCAAGTATGTCACAAAGCCTCTGCTCACTTCTGAAATAAAGAAGGTTGTAGGACAAGGCTCAGGGCAGCAGAGATGTCAGGAGCTGATCATCCATTCCTCCTATCATTCCTCCTATCTGACTTCTGTGACAACAATGTCACGAGACATCCAGAGCCGCCTAGACAGAGGAAGCCCTACCAAACAAGCTTTTGCAATCCTCCCTCTGGCACTGCTCCAACTCTAAACCAATTTGACAGCATTGCTCCAACACGAGCTGCTTTGAAGCTCCTTTTTCTGGTGTGTCAGATCCTCTTGTCTGAATGCAAAGGCATGCTGTAAAACCAGCAAACAAACTAATACCAAGACAAAGGTATTCAAAGTACCAGGTAGGACTGAGGTTTCTTAAAGGAATGCAAGTGTAGGATGACCCCATCACAGGGAAAGCTCATCAGATCAAGAGATCTTCAGCAATAAACATACAAGACCATTTCATTTTACAAGACGTTGCTGGGGCTTCACCAGAAGAGGAAGGGGGAGAGGAAATTTCCCAGCACAGTACCATGGTGGGATTTGGCTTGCACTGCCCCCTTTGGCAGTGGAGCCCCGGAGCCCACATACTAATAAAGATCCCTTTCCACTTCAGTAGCTTTGCACATAAAGAAAGGCTCGGCATGGTGTGTGTGTGAACTCAAAGGGAAAGGGAGCTGGAACGTAGCCATGCTGAGAACAGAGTGCTGCCATCAATAATTGAGATGTCAGAGGCACAGGGAGGAGCGTGAATAAGAGCTGTCAAAAGGAGTCATTGGGATCTGTGTGGATACAGAGATGGATAGACTCGTTCACCACCAGACACCACTACAATACACCCAAACAGAAGAGGAACAGGGTGCTGAAATTCAAAGAGGCTGGGACAGGATGCCATTGCTTCTGGGGTACCCAATGTAACAAGCAGGCATGGGCACCTTATCTACTGATTGGTTGATGGAGCAAGAGAGTGCACGCACAGCATGTGATGGATCCTTGGTAATGTTTGGTGGCAAACTGCAGGCTTGATGTGAAGCAAATAACACCTTCTTGAGTCATGTCATCTCAAGGAAAGTCATCTCGTGTCCATAATGGACACTGGATGCAAAGGGCTGTGTGCACATAGCACTTGACAGAGTAATAGCTCCACTCTCTAGGTTAGTCACATCCTCCTGCTCTTTATTCCTACATCCTTAAATCAAACAGTTGGCAGGATGCCTCCTTGCTCATCCATCCATCAGACATTGACATGCTTCATCTGCACCCAAGGGTTCCCACATATGTTCCCCTGACAGCCATGAGCGATTACCAAATCAGCACACAGACAAGGCCAGGCACAAGACACCAGAGAAGAGACAAAGGTTCAGGGCAGCTGACCTTCAGGGCACCAATAGTCCAGGGCTGCCTGTCCCCTGCTGGGTTCCAGTGCTCTGCTCAGGCAGACAGGCCTTGATGGGGGGTGCTGGGGAAGCTACAGCCATCCTCAAGCTTCCTCCTCTAAGACCAGAAAAATGCTCTTCAGAAAGGGAGAGAAGTTCTTAATACTGTCATGGACATCCAGGCCTGCCCAGGCTGTGGAGCAGCCAGCAGCTGTCCTCATTTCAAAGAAAGTTTTAGACCTGCAGCAATTAAGGACCCAGTCATGCGATAAAGCCTGGTCCCAGTTCTGGGGCAACATAAGGGCATGCTTTGGCCAGCCTTGGTCAGAACTGTTCCAGGTAATTCCACCAATGTGGTGAGTTACTCAAGCAGAAAGAGTTCACCCAGGGCAAGAAGGAGAGACAGAACACAGCCTCCAAAACAAAATCCAGGGAACTGGATCTAAACATTATACTGAAAATACTCTCCTGAAGGGCAGGGGTTCTTTTCTATCCTTGGCTTTCATTCAAATTTAACCCTGTTTGCACAGGAGTCCAAAAAGACTGGTATCAACTCCCTCTTGGAATAAAGAATCCCCTCTCCAGCAAGCTCTAGAAAGCTTTTTAAGAATAAACTTAGTCATCAAGCAGCTTTTTATGCCCTCCTTAAACTTCAGCTTTGACACGAAAAAAAAAATAGTCCTGAAGTCCTGACACTCACTTTTAAAACCACAAAAAACGAGCCGTGCTCCAGTAACGTAATCACTGACTTTTCTGGCATCTTGTTCCTTAAAAATACATCCATCAGCCTCCAAAGCAGGCCATCAAACTCAATCTTGTTCACGATGGATTTCCCAATTCCTGTGTGCTGGAAGGACTGCAGCAGTGCTGGCTGTGCTGGCTGGATGAGCCTGTACAGAAGTGCAGCCTGCAAACCTCACAGCTGTGTTTTCACTTAAAGAAGCTGCTCTTGAGACTGAAGCACTTCTTCCATGAGATTTGTGCTGCAGTTTGAAATTGCTGGAGGAAGAACCTGGGTAGAGGCTAAAGAACATGTGGAAAGGACAGGAATGGAGTGGTAAAGGAGAAACCAAAAGTCACAGAGTGGAAAAAGAGAAATAGAAACTTGCTACCAGCTCCAATAGTTACCTGTTGCATTGGTTTGGGGTGGTCCTACTATTTTGGCACTGCAGACAGCAAATGTTTGTCCAGTCTCAGAGACTGCTGTTGCTACCAGTAGGACGTCCAGAACTGGTCCTAAACTGGTCCCATCTCACCCACTCAGTGAGAATCTTTCTCCCTGTCCTTAGATACACATTTTCCAAGTGAAGCTGTAAATCCTCTAGGAGGCTCCTGAAGCTGCCCCTGCTGCCCTCTGTCCTCAGCACATTCCATCCCCAGGAGACAGAGGCAAGGAGAGAGGGTAAAATCCACCGTTCCATAAGCTTGATCTTCGGAGAAAAAGTTGCTCTGAAAGCAATATCACTGGCAGTTGCTCTTCCTGCCCCATTATCATCACTGCTAAGACAACTCAGCCTGGATTGGAATGCAGAGCAGACAGAGGAGGGAATCAGCAAGGAACATGCTGGATGTCCATTATGCTTCACAGTCAGCCATCCAAGATGTCCTGGAGCTCCTGGGTGCGAGATGATGGTGCTGTGTTTGACAAACTCCTTGCTTGTTTGATTGGACAGAACAGCAACTGAGTGTGAATGGACAGCAGAGCAAATGGTGAGTTATTTCTGCAGGGTTAGACTTCCTATTCATTCCCACTTTACATTTTCATCTTGAGGCTTCCAATGCATGAAGATTCTCTCTTACTTGTTGCAATACAACACAACATCTTGGGTCTTGCACCACACAAGCTGCAAATTTCTTTAACAGCATTAGCCAGCAAACTACCTCTACTACAGAATCCATGCATGTATCTGAAGGACAATGTTACCCTGAAACTCAACCCAGCCTAAGAAATAAAGCCTAAACTCATTTGGAGCATTACTCTGGCCTGAAACATTTTGCCCATTTCTATTTTATAACCCCATCATTTACACAAATGTTATTCATCTGCTGCTGTCAGCAACCCACAACTGCAGAAAATATATGCAAAGCCAGTGCATATCTGATGTGGGAAGACAGAAGATAGCAGATAGCATTTGGACCTTCTTAAATTAACCTCCTATGCCAGAAGGACATAGGCTGCAGCAGCTCTTGCTCTCCAAACAACTCCTCTGGGATGCAGCAAGGATCCTAAGGTCTTTCCACCATGGAATTCACCTCTGCTACAGGTGGCAGGGCAGCACAGCAAAACCAGAAAGAAGTGTGGTTGAATCCTTTGCAAAGACATGCAGATGCTGTCACCAAAAAGGCAAGTTGGCATCATACCCTTGGCTTCTGTTTCACAGCTGCAAGTCAAAGCTGAAGAGCCTTTCTGGAAAGAGGGAGCAGGACACAACTTTCAGTACTTGGTAAAAATATAAACTGTAAATGGGCTTATTTTTAAACACTTGCCTGCATCAGAGGTTTCGAGCACAGTATGCAGTCTGCAAAGAAACAGACCAAGATTTATTTAGAAAGAAGAGACGAATACTTCCATTCACTTTATAATTTATAAACTTGATGAGCTCATTCTCTAGATGGAGGACTAGGAAACCACAGGCTAAAACACAGATTATACAATTGCAAAGGGTTTACGCTGGTGGATTAAAAATCCCTTCTTCAGAAGCTAACGAATTGTGGCACTACACTGCATGCTCTAGAACACTGGGGAACTGTCAATGAAGTTACAAGTATTTTCTACACATACATCAATTTTTAAATAAAAGCAAAACATCCCTAGGAAAAGCCACATAAAAAACTGTGACACTAACAAGATACATGCCAAATTTCACTTCTGGGCTGTTTTATGTTACTCATAGCATGTCTCAGCCTCTTTAAAACACCCCTAGGCTCTTCACCTTCTCCCAGCTCCACCAGTGCTCTGACCAAAGACATTTTTGGTGATTTCATCTTGTACAATAACACAGCTTTCACAAGCTGGGCTTTATCAGCTCTAATACAGATGGGAGGTTGGGGCTGCAGAAAATTCTTGCATTTTGAAGACTGATGATGACCTACAGGCTTACAGGACTGTGGAGGAACAGTTAGGGCCTGCCTACTCCCAATGGCTTCTTTTTTACTTGGGAGATATGGAGACTTACTTGGAAACACAGGAATTTGAGAGAGGAGGATGATCAAGACTCTAGTATGAGGCTAGATTGCGATCAGGAATTTGAAACAACCCAGATTCATGGAGACTCAGGTTTGACTCTTCTTAAAGTCATTGGAGCAAGTCAAGTCAAATCTCCCTGTCTGTGAAGAAGTTGATGGCTGGAGGGCAGCACTTGGACACTACGTACCTTATCAGAGAGTGAAAATTCCCAGGAGAGATCAGAGGCCAACAGCCAGAGGCCAAGAGAGGAGCACAGGGACCTATAACTGGAGTGAACAGGAACAGGCAAGACCTTCAACATTAAGAAGAGAGGTGGAAAATCCAGCTGCTGACACCACATGGTTCAAGTCAGTGCAGAGCCCAGAGAAGTGCACCATGACACTTGTAGCACCCATCACCAACATCCAGTACGGTGAAAGCCCCTGGGCCTCATAATCCTGTTGAAATACTATATCCCAAAAAAGCTAGCTATCAGTGTGTTCCACACTTGCTTTAGATGAAAAGTCACATAACCGCATGGAAAAACTTCTCTATACTTCTCTATACTGTGTGGTATGTCATTATTAGAAGGTACTGCAGGGTAACATCCCAAACTGTTGTTGTTTCACACACCTGACAGCCATGCCTGAAAACAGGTCTTGACTTACAGACTCCAGGACTAAGCACTGTAAAGTTCAGCTTCGTGCTTGACCTTTCTCCTGTGTAAGAGCCAGTGGTCAGTGGAGAAGAGCCCTGCAGAAGTCAGCATCTCCCAAGGAGACAGCAGATCCAGCCACTGATGGATGCAGCACCACAAGGGAAACACTGTGCACAGCTCACAGGCAGTTTCTTTAATGGAGAACAGAGCAAGAACACCACAGTAAAAGTTCATTTGATGACATGCAAGGAGACAAACAGCCCTTCACAAAGCTCAGGGTGATTTCCAAGAGATGCCTCAGCCTCAGGCCAGCATCAGACCCCAAAGCACTAGTTACCTGAAAGAGGATGGGACACCACTGTCTTCAGATGTCTCAAACCACAAGGAAAAAGGCAATGTAAGAGCTGTGGATGCAGACGTCTCTGTGCATGTGGCAGGAGGAAAAACAATTTGGTGTCTCTTATTGCACCTAACTATAGCGCAGCTTCTTTTCCTCCAAGAGCCTCGAAGGATGCTGATTCACATATTACCAATCAGCCACTTTTGTGTCTCCCCTATGACAATTTTGTATATTCCTGTAACACTCCCAGTCTTTGTCATTGCTGTTGGGAGGATACATGGAGCCAAGGTCATATCAAACATAGCAAATTCTATTTTCTTAAGTTTGCTAATGGCAATTGCTTCCTCTGCTAGGCCACTAATGGAGCTGTGAGAACCCAGGAGCACAGATTAACTCAGTGTCCAGGTACTGCCTCATGCTGGGATGGATTTCCATAGAGCTGTACTGGAAGAGACGAAAGCTTGCAATACTCTCTGTACAAGAGATAAACCCATTAAAATACGAACAGCCCCTACATTGACATGGTAAGAGTTATGCCAAGTAACAAGAGAAATCACAACAGGATTTCTAGATTTAGTTCTGTGGAGCTGGGACTACAGAAATGCAAAATACCCTGATCACACCATGCTGATCTCAATTTGACAGCCACACTATCCTCCCCATCCTTCGGGGGGCTGCTGTGAAACACCTGACAGTCAAGTCCAGCCCTAGCACTGCTGACTCAAGCTTTGCAGGTTCTCTGGTGACAGCCTGGACTCTCTCACAGCTTGTTTGAATCTGCCAGGACTGCAGCTGTGCTGTGTCCTTGGCCAAACCTGCTCTGTTAGCAGCACTGGGTGGGAAGGTGTCTCCTGCCACACACACTCAGACCCTGCTGCCTTCCACAGAGCATCTTCTCCACATGCTGCATGCCTACGCACCCCACCATGGCAGTGCCAGCGCCCTCTTCCTCAGGCAGAGGTGGGCTGCATGTCATGACCTCCTCTCCCTTCCTTCAGTGAATCGCGTTGCATGCCTAAGCATAGTTAACCATTGCACAAGGTCCACATCTTCCTAAGGACATCCCTGCCCATTCCTGTGGATGGCAAGAGCTGCTGCCTTCAGCACAACCCCTTGGGCTCCCCCGAGGATGGGCTGGCTGTGACTCCATTGAATTCTTCTGGCAGTGACCCACTCCTGCTTACACCTTCCAGGGACCTTTCGGCTCCTCACAGGGAAAGAAGGAAGCAGGAGTGGACAGGGGCCAAGTGAACTGTCCCAGTGAGCCCGGAGCCCCCTGGCAGCTGGATGGGCTCCTTGCCCTCCAGCTAACCCCCACCCAGCCATCTACTTTAGCTCCAACATGGCTTCAGTGGGGAAATGTTTCCTCCATGTAGACATTTTGGAAAGGGCTCTGGTAAGGTTCACTCTGAAAAGGTGCAGTGTGAATACAAAGTATTTTTGTAGTGCCAAGAGCCTGTGATGCTGCCATTGATTCCTGTGTTGGAGAGCAGGATTTCTTCCAGCATGAATGCAGACTGTTCATAACTTTCTATTCCACAATGTTATTTAACACATGTAGGGGGTTTACATGGTTTATGTTCAGTAATTGCGGTTTTCAAGCAGTACTGCATTTCTTCAAGATGAAGATACATAGTATTTTAAAACTATTTTCAAAACCAGTCACAAATCTGCAGTCTTTTACATCATTCCTCCTCACTTTTATCAAACCCAAACCACAACACATAGCCACAGAAGACCAGCAAGTTCACATGTAAGGAGTCAGCTGCAAGAAACTCATGTGTCCATGAAAAAACACACACAGGGAAACTCCAAGATGTAATTCAGTTAAATTGGTACAAACTACATTTAAGGTTCCAAAGACATCCAGGATATAGTCAACTGTTTAGAGTTGTGGGTACCAGCACACCATATGTGGAGAAACAGAAGCTAAGAATTCAACCAAAGCACGAGGCACTTATTAACTATCTGCTACAGCAAGTTTAAGGGAATTAAAAGGTTCCCTGCCCTGGGGAGCCCAGCAGACTAGCAGCTGGATCATCTGTCGTCCTAAAATCTCATCTCTGCCTTCTCTCACTGGGACTGACCCCATCCACTCCTAAAGCAAATCACAACACAACTGAATCTCTAATTTCCATTTTTAATACACCCCTCAGCAGAGCAGAGTCAGCTCATGAAGGGAGTGCTTAGAAAAAAATCTTTAGCAATAGTCCTTAAAAGATAGTCCATAAAGTGCCACTCTCTCGCAATGCCTGGTTTCAGCAGGGCAAGGCAGCTCTTGCAGAATGCTCTGGTTTCTGCTGTATTTTTGCATCAGTCAGACTACACAATTTATCAGCTTGATGGACTCAGGGCTTTGTTGGGTTAATTTTGTTGGGTCAGTCCTGGAACTGGGGTTGTCCATACCAAAGTGGTAAGTTTTAAAAGGCAGAAACCAACACCATATTTTACAGAGACAGTCAAGTTCTTAAAACGATTTAGTTATTCCAACAATACTAAAAGGAGACACACCACTTTCTCAGTAATTTTTCCATTTTGTAGTGTTTTGTTTTATTTTTTTTAAACCCATGAGCCTAATCCTTAATTTCTCTATGGAAAAGCTGGGAAAAAAAGATGACAAGGACAAAGAACCAGCCTCCCAGAGCATCCACTGCACTCACTCACCCTTTGGAGAGGCTGCTGGGATTGTTACTGAGACCTGGGATTGTTACTGAGATTTTTTTTTTTAGATACACTCTGTAAGTAAATAAATAAAAATATCTGCATGCATCAGTATTAGCTTGTGAAGAAGACCCAAACAATGCATGGGAGGCTAGAATGGAGCCAGTAAATTCTAAGGGTGTAGTACAGGAGAGGGGATTAAGCCTGGTGATTAAATTAGACGATGCATGAATACATTCCAATGCACAACATCACTCAAGCACTGGACAAAACATATGGCAACAATGGAAAGTGCTGCCCACAAGGTCACCCCTAATATGATTAGCCATGGACGCCTAAGAGAAGATCTCCCAAGTACCGGCACGCTAACCTTCCTTTGTGTAGGAGCACCCCTTGCAAGCCTTTGAGGCTCCCTGAACCCCCCACAAATGGCTGCTGTGTGTTAAGGGATGTGCCCAAGTCCATTGAAAATGGGACAAAAAACCAAAGCCGAAAGTGGCTTTTGTTCCCTACTCGCAGGGCACTGTCAGGAGCCCGTCCCCAGGGTGTCCTGCCTGACAGCTGGGTCACTCCACGGGCTCTCCTGTTCCGCTTGGACTTTTCAACTCCACTGGCCCGCGTTCACCAGCATGGCTTGCCTCTTTGAAGGGGGAGAAAGCGCCTCATCCATCACTGACACCAAGGGAGTTAATTCACTTCTTTACAACTGGAAAGACTTTTGCTGCGAGCGGGAGGGAGTGCAGGAAGAGTAATGAAACCCAAAAGGGAGCCAAATGATGCTTTCCTCCACGAGACGCCAGGGCTGGCAGCGCTCGCTGCTGGCACAGCCCGTGGTGGGTGAAAGGAGACTCTTTTGTGGTATGCCATTAGCTACTTCCAAGGCCTCAGTTCATGTTTACCACAGCCACTGTGTTACTTCACTTGGTATTTTTTCCAGTCCTGTTGATCACTCTGCAGAACTGACCAAGCCTGTTTGGAAGCCTCACTCAGAGAAAGAAGAAACAAATTGCTTTTCGAAAGGACTATGTTTTTTTGATTCCTTAAACCAAACCTCACGCCGCTTTCCATAAACCCAACTTAAAGCTGAAATCTCCATTTAAAGCCAAAGAGCAAAGGTCCCCACTAGGCTTCTCTCATTCTGGTTATTGCTCAGCCATGACACTTGTCCCTGGCAAGGTGACAATGCCAGCACCTATTGGAGAGTGGAGCTATGCTGCTCGGACTGCACTAGAGGGCATCTCGCCCCCCAGGATCTCCACACCATGCAACACTGCAGCTCTGTCAAGTTAAACCCCGTTACAAGGTCAGCTGTAAAGTGAAGAAACACTTGATGACATTAAAGATAATCTTCTGTGAGTCACTTTGCATGACTACCTTGCTGTAATCAGGTGAGCCTTTCAGACTCCTGAACTCTACCCCAGAGGACCCTGGCACACTCGGCCAAGCTCCTCACAAGTTTTCTGCAGACCTTTAGCATTTCAGATTCCCGGCAATGACTAATGAGGGACACGTGAGGGACAGGGCTAAGGGCAAACTTCTTCCACGCACTTTGTATTTGCATGGCTGAGTGGGTGAAAGTCATGGAGAAAACCCCTGGAGGAACTTGCTTTGGCTACACAGGTCCCAACAGCTACAAAGGCTCAGTGACAAAGCAACAAACATGGCACAGGACTGCTGCCAGCTCAACTCCTGGAGGAGTTTTGCCAGGAAGATTGCCAGGAAAAGGAAAGCATCAACTCCTAAAGTCCTTTCCAGCTTTACATTTCCAGGATGCTGTAACTGCAGCTCAAGCCTTGACACAGAACATCCCAACACTGCATTGTCATGGTCAAGCTGTGAAATTCCTGCCATGTTAGAACAAAAAGTCACATTGGACCTTCTAACAGATCTCATGGACTCTTATGACATTCACCAAGACAGTTTCTAACAAAGCTGGGAAACCGTATGCTTTCTCCTTTCAACTGTATTTTGTGTCCACTGCTAAGTTACCACTATTACAAAGGCTACTTGTAGCAAAATGACTGATCTCCAGTGCCACATTTGAAGCATACTATAGGTCTACCTAACAAGAGCAAAGATGAACCAAGCCTGCAACACACCAAGACGAACTTCAACAAGAAGTTGGCTGCAGAAGCTGCCTGCCTTTCAACAATTTTCCTGAATGGATGAAGCCCTGGATGATGTTGTTTGGCTGAATGGCTTTGTTTCAAGACAAGTCCTCTCTTTCCTGCAGTGCTCAGCTACAGACAGTAGCTAGGAACTGAAAGGAAGAAGGTCACCAAGTTCATCCTAAGCAACAGCCACTTTTTTCCTACAAAACGGGTGCAAGAGCAGGTTGAACACTCCTGCATCTGCTAGATTCCTCCATCCCAAGGAGCATGTACAACATTTTGCTGGTTCTGCCACATAGAGACCAGCTTCTGTGCTGGGCCTGACCTGTGGAAACTCCATTTAGATACCAAATTTCTCTTTGGCCCCTCTCCATATTTATTGTCTGTTCCAGATTTACCTTAAATCTGCTGAGACACTGAGAATTCCTACAGCACAGAGATCATCAGAGCTTAGGTGAAGAGAGGACTGAACAGACCCAAGAGCCAGATCACCCTGTGAGAGGGAAGTTCAGCCCACAGGACTTTAAGCTCTTTTCCACTATTGTAAGATAAAAATAGTTGCAAGCTGGTTGCAAGAGCACCACAATCATGGTCTTTAAATTGATTTCAAGGAAGTTGTATAAACGCTTCTTGAAAATTTGAAGAGACAAGCACAATGCACAAGGATTTCAAGGTTGGTCCCCTGCTTAAAGGAACTTAGACAGCAGCAACCTTGGCACCACATGATGAATTAATTCTCTGAGTCCTACCAAAACATGAGAAACCAGTAACTCCCCAGCTCATTTTACCACCTGTATATTGCCCGCTGGCTTTAACTAAAGAGCATGGCATGTGAGCAGAGTATTAAAGACTATCAGCCATCACTTTAAGTAATGTTTGAAAATAATAAAAAACAGAGAGCTGAAGTGAAAATTCAAAACCTCAAAGTAATTTCAACCATACATACATGAGAAGGGAAAAGTTTATACATGATGCAACAGAAAAAATGACTCACTTCCTGAAATGCCAAAGCCTGGTTTAGTTCACTCTGTCTTCTATACCTGTTAAACACATCACTGACAGAGAAATCACTTAATAAAGTGCATTTAAAAGAAAAAATCCCATTTTAGCTATTTAAGCATGTTATTTCCTAGCACTGTAGGTCAGGTTCTGCTTTCACAGGCTAATCGGTAGCAAAGTCCTAAGCTCAATCAATGAGGTTTCTTTGCAGAAAAGAAAGAAGTGTCTTGAGATTAAAACAGAGACCTCAAAATTGAGGTGAAGCTGCAGCTTGAAGCTAATGCAAAACCTCACATTGATTCATGGAACTGAGAGCTCCCCAATCATGGGGCTGATCTCAGCATTGCCACAAGGCACCCAATATGCTACAGTTCTGTGGTCCCCCACAGTAAACAGGATCAGAAAGATCAAGCCATGACATGGACAGTTTACTTCAATTGTCAATACAACACAAACTAAATTTTTCTGAATTCAGGCTAGATTTTTTTTTTTAGAGCAAAAAATACTGACTTGCTTGGTTAGTTTGTATTTATGTGATAGAATCAGGTTTTTCAAGTCCATTTAAAGGAATTAATCACAAAAAAAATTCTTCTCAGTGATTTTGTAAGGCTGGTTTCTCAAACCACTCTAGTCAAACAAACCATGGAAGCCAGTTTCTCACTGCCTATTGCTTGGTTTTCAAGCTGCCATCAATTTAATGGTAAACCATCACAGATGGGCAACAAACTGTCACCAGCTTGGTTTGTAACTAATTAGACCAAATGTAATATCACTGCTGCCAGCCTAGATCCAAACTAGGTCATATATTTCCTTCAGAGGGCAAAGTTTAATACCATTGTCAGTTTTTAAGGCATTGACAACACAGCAACTCGTGAATACGCCTGTTTGGGGAGAGATGGGCAATTGAGCCTCAAGTTGGGAGCAGGAAGCAAGAGGGAGTCACAGTGTCTCCTATAATCAAACACAGGACTGTATAGTGAAAGTACATCAAAGCAGGATGTCCTTCTCAAACCAAGTATGGCAAACGTCAGAAACAAAGGGCAGTGTGGACCAATAACCTTATCTGAGATGTCACACTTCACCCTCTCAATTTACACAGTTGATACTCAGGGGAAATCTACCCTCTGAACTGAGCTCATATGCTTGAACAACTTCCTTATTACTAGATGAAGATATAGAGAAGGGCAAGATATATGATTTAGACTACTAAAGATAGATTCAAAGCCACTTGCCTTCAAAACAAAACCAACAGGTTGCTTAACAAAACGTAATCCCTGTGAATCACTGCAGACTTTAGCAGGACATGTAATTTCAGGAGACGTGGGCTTGGACTTGGAATGTTTAAAGATAGACCTGAAAGTGCACTTCAGCAGGCCCTGCTTCCTCTGATGGAGTGAGACCAATTCTGTCATTAGCTCAGATGCTGGGATCTTGGCTAAGGCCCCTATAGCCTCATTTCAGAGGCTACAAGGAGACTACAGGTGTTTTCTGAGGTTCTTTGTACTTCAGCATGAGTATGCTATGGAAAAGATAAAACATCCCAGAACTCAGAAGGAATGATCATGCCTGAAGGCACCTGATAAAATGAACTGTGGTCATGGAAAGCAAGATTCTTTTTTTCCCTGATCTCACTTTGGAACTGAAATGAGAAATCACAGAAATGCAGTGTTTGAATCTTTCATCTCCTTCCAAACATTGTCTTTTGTCATTATATAATTAGCCTTTCTTCCATTTACCGTAAGGTGAAACGGAACTGGCTCTGATAAAGAGCTGCTATATCTTCACCTATGGCAGACTGATCATATTTGAAGTTACATCACTCAACACCCTGTGATTCCATCTAAAGAGAATGATGGATTAGACATGCAGCCTGCTATAATTAATACCTGAAAAAAACCCTTGTCAAGTCTCTGTTCAAATATGTGATAAACGGAATCTGAAACATCAAGAATCTTTCTGATGACGTCCGTTCATGGCCAGGGAAGAAAAACACCATCAACAGGAGGGCAAGGCTCTCAGGGCAAAGACTGTTTCCTCAGCAGAAAACATAAAATAAGAATTTCCTCCCATCACTGACCCCACATAGAGCTCTACACAAACATATTTTCCTGGGTTTTATCTGTCTTGCTATCAAGACATTGAAAAACCAGTCTGTTTCTGGTTTAATTGAGAAACAGTTCTTCTGTCCATCTTTCAATCTGACCAGCAAAAGCCACTACTTCTCTCCCTATCAATCTCAAAAATATTAGTGAATAGTTTGCTCAGTTGGATTGAGCTCTTAATTTTACATTCACCTTAGTTATCAGCTTCACATTTCGGACACATTCCATTGCACTAACTCACCACCTGCTGCAGATGTCCTCTCTTTCCCATAGAGATGTTATCTGGCCCTGCCTAAGGTCCATCAACAGTGACCCCAAGATGCACAACACTCAAGCATGGGCAAGACCCATCTGTGTCCAGTTAGTCCAAGAAACCACTTGATGAATGAATTTAGAGTACCTGAAAACACCTTCAGCCCTACAGGATGTGTGGGCTGCCAGCTCACTGCTCATTGACAACTGGATTCAATTCATAGAGAAATCCAAGCAATTAGGAAACCATGAAGGGGTATTATCCACCACCAATCTGTCCTGTTTAATCAAGAGACTTCCATGTGTCAGCAGATGAAAGCAGGTATTGCTGTGTCAAAGTGAAAGCTTAAGACCCCATTTTTTGGATAGTTTCTGATCTTGTGGATCTATGGTAGAAAACTCAAGGGTAAAGCTGTGTTTGTTTAGAAGAAAAACACTCAGGAGAACTTGAATATCCGAGCTAGTGGCTGGAATATTTGCTTCAGGAAGAATAAAGTCATTACCCACTCTTGCATTACTGATGGTGAATTAATGCCAGAGCACCACTGTGTAGGGAGCTCCTTCCCAGCTGTGTCTGCCCAGACATCTGGCTTCAGTGGCTCCCAGCACAACGCTCCACAGCCCAGCCCTGTGCTCCAGCATCCGTCTCTCCCCTCCTGCTGGAGCCAGCTCCACCACTTCACCACCTGCTCCCGCTGAGACACAGCTGCTCAGCTCTAAGAGAACGATGGGGGAACAGCAGGACATGCACAAGGATATCAATCCTACTCACACCCCTGGGAGGACTTCATTAAAATCCCAGGGCAAAAAGACAAGATTCTGAGGGGTTTCCACTCAAAATATCTGAAAATCTGCTGGCAATGCAAACATCTCTGTGCAAGCAGAAAGATGCTCAGCCAACACGAATCCCCTCCACAACATGATCCCACAAAGACTCTTCCCTGTACACATCCTTGGGGTGTGCATAAATGTCCCACCCTGAACTGTTCCTGACAACAGTGATGACATTTCACACTTGACTGCAAAGTACCATGTTCCCCTGTGGTACTGTAGGAAAGACATTTTGAAAAATCATTCCTACCTCGCTAATGCACCTTTGCAAATGCATTTTGATTACTCCTGCAGGGAAGAGCAGAATTCCCCAGAAGAAAGCTGCGGCCTTAGATACTCATTCTGACGTATTAACTGGGGGGATGCAAAAGACATAAAATCCTCAAAGGAAATTAATCTTCAAATACATCCAATATTCTCCCAGCTGCCTTATGTTGCACACAGCATAAGCAACTGTCCATAATGATCATATAGCACCTGCTGTCCCCATTCCTGGTATCAGTGATGTCTCTATTACCAGACATCAAAGGGAAGGAGTAGACAATGGTGGAATTGTGATAGGAAGCAAATAGTGAAAGCTCAGTTCCAGTCTGCATTTCCATTTATCTCACAGCACCATACACACAGGCCGCCTGCCTCTGCTTGTAATGGCCTTTTCAAGAGATATCGAGTCAGTTATCAGGACTTTTGGGTTTTCTCCTGGGCCAAAGCAAGTGCCTGGGCACACACCTGAATCTACCAGAGGGAACCAAATCTAAGATGAATTTGGTACCAGTGTCACACCCCAGGTGATGAGCACCAGAACTTTCTCTTTGAGACTGGCCAAAATCCCATCAAAGCACCACTCCCCAGAGAGATGAAGGGACAGACAGGAGTAAGCGGCTGGAGTGAAGTCCTTTATTCCTACCCAGAAAGGTGATAGCACTGAGAGTGCTGCAGGGGCAGCATGTATTTCAGCATCACACCAGGAGGAGCTCAAGCCAGAAGGGTCTTCTGGCCCTTCTAAGACAAACTCAGTAGGGAAAACATATGCACAGCCAGTTAATTGAGGACTGTACAAAATTACAGCACTTTGCTGTCCCATCTAAATAGTTCTTCCAACCCAAAGTGCCTTCCATTTTTATAATCACATATTGAAATTTTCACGAGAATTTAACCAGGGTAGAAAGATCCACTACTTCCACAAAGAAGACAAGAAGATCTGAATGCTTACTCTTCAGATATGAGGTAGCAAATATGACAAAGCAATTTCCTATAATTATTTCCAGCAGTCATTCATATTGGAAAATAAGAATTATGATAGTAATTAATCTCTGCCTCTTGAGATTTCCAATTAAATGGCATTCACAGAAGCTACTGTCTAAAAATACATGTTTCTGTCCTATCTCATTAGCCATAAGTAAGTATGAAATTTCCCAGTGTACCATGTCACATCCTGCACAATGTCCTCCGTCCCCCTTGTTTTCCATGTGTGGATGGCTTGAGTCAACTTCTCAGAGCTGTTTGCATCAACAAGGGAGAGTCAGATCTGGGAGCCTAAAAAACTACACTGAGATCATTAATACACCCAGCAGGGGTGTTTTGGAGAGCACATTCTGCACACATTCTGGTGCTGTGAGTCTTTGTGCTGGTTTCTTGCTGCAGGAATACTCTATTTCAGGAGTCCCACCAACCTTAATTAAATAAAGCCATTCTCAAAGATTATTTCCTTACTCCCAGCAGCTACTGGAGAGGACCATAGCTAAGGTCTCTGGTGTCATACAGAGCAACAGCAATATAACTAATACTATCCAAGTTATTCAAAACAATAGAAACCCACAGCAAAAAGCAACCCTTGCTCAGCCAGACAAGTAGTGGTACAGCACACAGGCTGGGAGCAAGCAGCGGTAAGACCATTTCACCAGCAATTCAACCCTTAAATTTGCATAACATTCTCATCTTTGCCATTTTAATCCTTTTTTTTTGCTCTCCCTTCTCACACACACCTCCAAAGCTGAATGTCTGCTGGGCAGAAAACAAAAGGAAAAGCTATTCTAGAAATTCAATGCCATTAATGGGTCTAATGCAAATGTGCTTTGGGTTCTCACAATGAACTTTGGTCAATGACAATGTTTAGAGCATCCAGGTGTAAGCACTGGCAAAAGCAGAATCACTGCCACAACAAAAGCAACTGCTCAGCTCACAGTTGTCATAGAGACAGATCAGCATCCTGGGGGTATTCTCATTTTAAATACACACAGAAATCCTTTTTAACCTGCCTTCTTGTAGGCATCGTTCCCCAGAATTCATTTATAAACTGCTGAGGCCAAAAAGAGAACCATTTATCAGCAGGTCTCCTCTAGGCAGGCTTGAGCTAAGGAGCTTTTCTGCAAACTTGATGGTTTTTGTTGAAAGCAAGTTTCTATCTGATTCCCTGGCTAGTGCTGCTAAAAGCTGTGGTTTGTGGAAATGATCCAGCTTCAAAGTAACCTGGCCAGGAAAAAAAAAGGAAAGCTGTGGGTTGTGCTCACTTTGGTTTTTAAACCAGGTCAGATCCCTGCTCCAATTTACAGCGCGAGTGCAGCAAGAGCTGTGAGAGGACAGCACAGGGGTGGCAGCTCACAGTCCTGGGCAGGAGGCCAGGGCTAGGGAGAAAATACTGTAAGTATCTGAACTAGTTTTCTCAAAGCCACAGTACAAGGCACCTCTAGCCTTTACATCAGAAAGCTGCAGCTCCAAATGAGAATACATTAATCTCTGTCTGCATGGACAAAGTTTCATAAGCTCCTTAGCAGCTCAAGGTGCAAAGATTTTTAAACCTCTAAAACTCAGCTGCCTTCTGGAGCTAGAAAACTGGCAGGCAGCACAGGAAACCATATTCTAAAGAAAAAGACCCAGAAGGGGCTTACAGGAACAGCAAAATCTCACTGAGTAAGAGATGTGGGCTCTGGCTGAAAGAAGGTCCTGAGACCCAGGTCCAATGCAGCAGGATTCCCCTACAGACCCCTGCACAGGCATAAAAGGAACAGGGGGGGAAAGAGCAGCAGGTATGTAGGTTGCCATGGCCAGGAATGAACTGAATTCAAAATCAGGCAGCCTCAGAGAGATGCATATATACTGACTATGAATCCACAAATCCTACATGTTCAAGATCTGTAACTTGTCTCAAGGTCTCCTGCATGACCCAGAGAAGTAATTCCCAAGTTATTAAAAAAATAAAATAAAATGTATTCTTCATCCACTGAGCTATACAGATTCCTGCTTCTAAAATTACTGCTAAAAGATAAAACCATGGGCAGATGCTGCTCTCGCACTAGCTCATAAAAATTCAGCAGTGACATTCAAACAGGATATTCCCCTCATCACAGCACAGCCAGCCTGACTGATGTGTCTTGCTGCAGCCATCCTATGTCGGATGTGAGAAGTTTCATGGACAACTGGTATCTCTGCTGTTCTAAAGATATGCCCATGAATGGTTTGTTTGAGAGCTGTTCTTCATTTTGGGGAATAAATCCCCAACTGGGTTGAAAATTGATGCCATTCCAAAGGGGAAACTGAGGCTAGCTGGGAGACCACCAACCTGAGGCCAGCATGGGCTGTGGCAAAGCAGAGTGGAAGATTGGATTCTCAGCCTGGAGAAGAGAAGGCTCAGGGGGGACCTTATAGTAACTTACCAGTACCTGAGGGGGTCCTACAGAAAGGCAGGGGAAGGAATTTTTAATATGATATCGGATGGGAGGACTAGAAACAATGGATGTAATTTGGAGGGGGGTAGATTTAGACTTGACATAAGAAAGAAATTCTTTACAGTGAGGATGGTGAAGCACTGGAACGGGTTGCCCAGAGAGGTTGTGGATGCCCCCTCTCTGGAGGTGTTCAAGACCAGGCTGGACAAGGCACTGGGCAGCCTGATCTAGTGGGAGGTGTCCCTGCCTATGGCAGGGGGGTTGGAAGTCAATGATCTTTAAGGTCCCTTCCAAACCAAACTATTCTATGATTCTTTCCCCAGTGATTTTATGTGTACCAACAGGAAGTACAAGAGCATATCACATGAAAAATAGCAGGGTGGAAGTCAGCAAAAAAATTTATCATTGTTCCACCAGGAGGGACCCCAAGGTAGAAGCTCTCAAACATTATGTGATGTATAGGAAGAGGGCTCACATTCCTTGGGGAAAAAAAAAAAAAAGTACAGGAGTCATCCATACCCAGCCACTCTCCTCCCTTAAGACCATGGGACGATCGTTTCCTTTGCTCATGTATTTATTTGGAAACTGATAATTCATTGCTCCTAGTTTCCTGCTGGAATTTGTCTTCCATTGTTCAGGAATTACATTACTCACCAGGAAATCAGTGAGAGGTCCAGTGATTAGAAAGGTGTGTTTCCCATTTGGACCCACCCTTGCTCATTCACTAGGGGCTGGAAGTTGGACCCAGAGTACAGCTACATCCATGGGAACTCAGAGAAATCAGGGCACAAAGGCAGAAGGACTTGTTTCCTTACATTAAAATTACAAATTGCTTTGTACAATCACGTGCCACTGGCCACGTCCATACACCCAACCCTCACATACTGTTTGTACTTAGGCCTTACAGCAACCGCTTTCTGCATGCACTGGAGAGAGTGTAGCTTCTCAAAATACCACTATAAAGGCAGTACATAAAAAGAGTTAAGTATGGTGAAAGTATCACTTGAAATAAAATACTCTTCCTTCTGTGCAGCATAAAGTGCCACTTGTGAGCACTTTAATTCAGTTTATTTCACTGCCTGGGAACAGGGCTGAGTAGAAATCAGCCCTCTTTGGACCCTTTAGCAGTGACTTTTAACCTCAACCCGACAAATGATGCTCCAATACATTCCCTCTAATGGCTCCTCTGTAACAGCGGAGTAAAACAAAACACTGCCTATATCTTATGGGGTATCAGTGGAACAGGATGCTTCCCTGTCCAAATCCTTCCACTGAAAATGTCACAACCGCTTCAACACGTTTTCCCTCAGGTTAATTTGGTGACAGGTACTCAGGTCTGGCACATACAGCAAATGCTCAGCACTACACTCCCTACACTCCAAGTGTGACTTGAGGAATACAGCTGGTGACCTTTCTGGGCCACAGTTCTCAGTCATCTTTTCCAATGCAGATGTCTCCAAAGCTTCCCAGTAAGCTCATCAAGTGCAAAGGCTGATTTTTATGTTTCTCTAGCATTCAGTGCTGGGGAACCAAAGCCCAGCTTTTTACAGTAAACCTCAGAGGAAAGCCTCTGTTCTAAAAAAGGTTTAAACAAATTCTGCTGGACTGAATCAAAGTGGGAGTCTGGTTTCCAAAAATTATTTTAATACAATTTCAAGAATTATTCTGACCTTTGAGCAAGGAGGAACCTTCTGTGTGCCTAACAGAAGTCTCTAAGCCCCCCTACAACAGATGTAGGCCAGAAGTCTTAGATATCACAGATTCCACACCAGAGGGGTATCCTACACCTCAAAGCTTCTCTCCTGAAATTCAAGATACAGATGTCTCATCCAGTCCACTTTAGACATAAGGAACAGAACACTGACTCCTCCTCACAGTTTGCCAGACTAAGTCACACATTCTGTCGGGAAGGCCACAGATTACAGACACTCATGGCTCTCTTGCTCTGCAATGATTTCTTTAAAATTAGACTTTCCTGCAACTGGAGACAACACTGAGTAAAAAAAAAAGGGTTACAACATATCTTGTATGTACAATAGCCCTGTATACACAACTCAGCTTCATTCTCAGCAATATCCCTATGTTGACTCATGTTCATTTTACAAACCGAAACAATAGAGCTTCCTTACATTAACAGATTATTTTTCCTCCTGCCCAGGAAGGCCACTGGGTTCTATCAATTACTGGAACCTCCTATCCTCAAAACCTGTCAGAAGTCACCTCAGAGCAGCCAAACCACAAACGCAGAAGTATTTTTGCTGTGATAGTCTAAAATATCTGGATCTATTTGTAAAATAGAAGTGTCACATAGCAGAAATGATACAAGATTATTTAAATCAACCCAGAAAGAAAAACTTCTCACTAGTATTCCTCTCCCTGAAACACACCCAACACTGTTAAGTATTAGTTGAGATAACATTTAGTCATTTTCCCTTCTCAGAGACCTGCATTGAAAGCTGTGGAAAACATGAGTATTGCAAGCACAGAAATAAATGTGGAGGATGAGTCTCTCCCAGGGAAATGTGCACTAAGGATATCTGAACTGCTAGATAATGAATGACACCATCATGATTTGTTGGTAAGTTACTTACCCAGTCCACCAGGGTTTCAGGATTTTGAAAAATGCTGGAAGATTGATCAGTCCTTAAAAAAACAGCAACTTTTTCCTTTTGATCCTACTTTTGGTACATAATTTGATGCTGCCTTTAAGGAGAGATCAGCACATAAACTTGCACTGACTTTCCAGCCTTGACTTTCCCCTTTGAGTTTTCAAACTCCTGATTTCAGGAAATCCTTAGGGAGCACAACATGGAATTGCTTCAGTGGAATGGGAGCCCCTTCCAGGGGCAGGATTTACTCACCTGGTCTAAGCGCAGAGCCCCATCGATGAAGCGCTGCTTGCGGAGGTGCTGAGCGATTCTGTGCAGGTTCAGCACAGCTTCTTGGATCTCAGCAACTGAGTGTTGAGGCGAGACAGGGGGAAGTTCTTCAGGTGAGAACACCTTCCCGGGGCTTTCAATCATACTCTGTGCATGGTCGTAGCTTAGTTTTACACAGGAGCAGATGACCGTCCGCCCAAACCATTCGTCGAGGATCTGCAAAATTGGAAAGCATAAAGAGATCTGAGGACTTATTCTTCTAGCACAAAAAAGCTTGGGAAATTGTACAAATACTAGAAGGAATGACAGCAGAACTCATCACTGACTGTGAACTTCAAGTCAAGATCTTCTCTTACTGAGGCCACTATACGATCATCTGACCAAACTGATTCTCCAGTGTCTAATAAAGTGTTTCCATCATGCAGGAACTCCTTGGAGCTCTCCTCTACCCGAATGCAAATCTTTCATAGAGCCCATAAGAGCAAAAATCCATCTGCAAGCTGAAAACAGTCCGGTGACTCACGCACTACTGGATGCTGGGGCAGCAACAGGCAGACACACATGAAAAGAAGGATCTGGTATCTAAAATACATGAGATTGCATTCCTCCTCTTTGTTTATTTCGTGTTCTATAGGGCTGCAGGGGCTGGCCCTAAAATACTCTATTTTCAGGAGTACTGTAGAGACCTCAGTGTCCAATGAGATCTTGAACTTCAGCAAGTCTGGAGATGGACACTCACTGACCCCTTGTTTCTACGGTATTATACTCAAGCCAAGAACATTTCTAAGCTTACAAACTGTGCTGGAATCCACAGGAAAGTAATCTCAAATAATCTATAAAATTCTTTTTAAATTATAAGTTTTAAACTCTATAACAGAATACCAGTGTAGATGCAATTCATAATTTTTTCTTAAAGCAGAATTGAAAACCCATTTTCAGCTGAAATACAAATGCAAGCCCAAAAGCTCACCAAGACAGTGAGAAAGTGCAGAGGGATAAAGAGCAGAAGGCTCTTCAGAAAAGTCAAGAGCATTGCCACAAGGGCACTGGAGACAGAGGTAGTCGGTGATAAACTGTTCAGAGCACAAGTGCTCAGAGAATGAATGGAGAATTGTAATTCTGCCTTAGGTACAAGTGCCACCTTACCCCATTATCAGCGCAAAGTAAATTCTCCAAGCAACAGTGTCCAAGGAGAACAGCCAGAATTCTTTAAAACAAACTCATCAAGAACATTGCTTCAGAAAAGCAAATCCTCTTCTCAGCAGGAAAGGGATGATCCCCAAGACACCTTTGTTTCCTCCCTCTCTGGTGCCCCACATAACATCTGTGCAGTATAACTCAGCAGCTCAGAGCTCTGCAAGTCACAGGGCATTTAAGCTCATTCCTAATTAATAAGTATCCTAACAGCAGAGATGCAGCAAACAATGCCATGCACTGTGAAGTGTGCTGGCCCCCAGCTCATGGTTATTCTGCACGTGACCCTTTCACTATGCCAAGGACAAAGAAAGAAAGTCACAGAGCTGGATGGAGATGTTTCAACAGTGATGGCAGCACCTGCTCTGATTCCTGCTGCATCTTGCTCCACCTTCTGCAGGGAAAGCCACACAAGGCTGGCTTGTCCCACATACCATGGCTGGTGGATGGGTCAAGCAGTGTGGAGGAGCAACATCTGGGGGTTGTGACTGGTCTGCGAAGTCTCCCCCAACACAGCCAACTCAGTGCACCTAGACTCCAGGCAGAGTGCCAACACGAGAGACACTTCTAGAGTTACATTAAGGCTTCCCCCAGCTCTGGCTGCTTTTGAGAAAAAGCTGTAGTCCCCAGCACATCTCACACATTTTATCAGTGTGGCTCAGCTGAAACCTTCCCATGTGCAGTCCCTGCTGGTACAGGCCTCTCTGAGGGTATGACATAGTGTATGAGGCTGAGAACTTTCTTCACACAAAGCATTGTCTGTATCACGTCCTGACAACAACAGTTTTGAGCCTGGAAGACACATTATTTGTATAGATTGTTTCAGTCTGAAGCCTTTTTTTTTCCTTCACTGGTAGAAGGAGCAACAGTAGAAGCAGAAGCAAACATCAGCAGGCAGTATCTTTAAAAGAAGAATTGCATCGTTTGTTTTCAAATATCTTTCTGTTGACTCCATCTGAACAGGAACGTGCTACATTGTTCCTATAAACGCCCAGCTCTGCATCTGAAGAAGAGCACAGATGCAACAATTTGGTTAACGCCTCTGACTGAAGAAATCATCTCAGACACATCATGTCACACTGTCCCACTGGAGTTCATGGAGCTCTGAGGAGCAGTACTCAGGCAACATTTTGTAACACGCATGAAAAACTAGAAGATAAAAATTCCAGAGCCCAAAAGCAACAGAAACAAGAAAGTGCCTGTCTCCCAGAATGGGCTGAGCCTGGCATTATTTTTCTAAAAGCAACAAAAATTAAAAACCTCAACAGCTTATCAATAGTCATATTCAAGAGAGGAGCATGTGTGGCTTTTCCTTGGAAGATGCCTTAGCTCTAGACATATTTGCTTTGGAACAGTAACAGTGGGAGCTTAGAGCAGCTCTCACCTCTGGTGGTGCTGTAGGGCTCTGCTCTGCAAGCTCAAGGTTACAGTTCTGCTGAGCAAATGCAGCGCAATGAAGTGCTCTTCTGCCTCATGCATCCCTCACTGAGGAATGTCCTGACTTCAATGTCTGTTCTCATGGCTCTCCACCATCTTCTGAGGTCAAATGGCCTTGCTGGGCCCTTTGACTCATCTCCCTTTCACCCAGCAGAGCCTGGAGAACATGTGACTCTGTTTACACTGAGATGAGGCTATAGTAACGCCTAAAATTACAGGAGATTTCTGCCCCAACTCACAGACAAGCCCTTACAAGAATGCCCTGCTGGGCAAAAGCCCTGCAATCACTTTTACTCTTGGAATGAGTAAATTCCTCTCCATCCTTCACGTGATATTCAAATGAAGTAACCCAAATTGAGATTGCAGTCCTGAAAGCCCTCCTAGGAGAAACCACTTTGCTGAGATGGCCACAGGCAGCATGCTTTCCAAGGGGCAGCAGGGTTATGACCAACATCACCGCTCCTCCAGAGATCAGATCTCTGAGCAGACATAAGGCAGGTGCGGCAGCTCCTCTGCTTTCTCACTACTCAGACAGCATTGGTCAGAATGTTATTTGAAAAGCAAATAACATATATATTGCAGGGGAAGAGAGGTAAGATTTAATTAAAAGGATTTTAAATTAAGACTTGACTATTAGTTGTTAAAAGACCACTCAGAGTCAATAAAAGGCCCCCTAAGGAGCTACTATTAGAAGACCCCATGAGTAATCATGCTGCCTCTACAGGAAGTGAAACACTTTTCCCAGTGAACAAATAAAACTCACCTCAGCGCCACAGCAGGGACTGGCTGGAGAAATACAGACAGGAACTGCAACCACGTTTTGTTAAAGCACAAAACAAGGTTCAGTATCCTTTACAGCAGCATGGAGAATAACAAAGATATAAAGTTAATCTTTGTGAAAAATTACCAAATTGGCACAAGGAATGCTCTCCACAGAGAGAGCTGTGCATGAGCACACCACTTGATGAAGGATAAAAAATTCTGAGGACAAAAAGCATGCTTTGCATAGACCAGAGAGTCCCCTGGTAGTGGCAGTTTTTTGCCCGGCTCAATTAAGGAGTAGAGCAACTCCTTAATGAGGACAGGCTGAAGGAGCTGGGGTTGTTCAGCCCAAAGAAGAAAAGGCTCAGGCAGGACCTCATAGTAGCTTATCAATACCTGAAGGGAGCCTACAGAAAGGCAGGGGTATGACTTTTTAATAGGATATGTGATAGAAGGAGGAGGAATAATGGATGTAAATTGGAAGAAGGCAGATTCAGGCTGGATATATGAAAGAAATTCTTTATGGTGAGGGTGATGAGACACTGGAACAGGTTGCCCAAAGAGGTTGTGGATGCCCCCTCTCTGGAGGCGTTCAAGACCAGGCTGGACAAGGCACTGGGCAGCCTGATCTAGTGGGAGGTGTCCCTGCCTATGGCAGGGGGGTTGGAACTAGATTATCTTTAAGGTCCCTTCCAACCCAAACTATTCTATGATTAGCAATTCAGTGATCAATAAAGAGATTGTTAGGGTTACAGAGAGTGTGGGACATAAACAGAGAGAGCAACACAAAGACCTGGGGAGCAGGGGCAGTCAGCTGAGGGCAGCTCACTGAACTGATTTGCAGCCTCCACAGCCACTCTCTGCAAACAACACATGCAGAGCAGATGGAGCTGTGCCTCTGCTGAAGAGATATCACACTTCATTTGGATCAATGTAATTTGTAGCTCTGAAAAAGAATAAAATAGTCTATTTACCAGAGAGGCCACAGAGGAATACTGCCCACATCCACTGCATTGCATAGCTTGTTTAGAGTAGGGGGGAACATATGGTCCCACCAGGGCATTAACAGTGAGGTGCTGCTGGAGATAAGGCATTAAATGGATGAGTGACCTGATCAAGAGCAGGAAATACTCCATCCCTGAGATTCATACAAATATTTTCCCTTTCTCCACCATTTTGTGAGATAATTCCAGTTGGAAGTTCCACAGTATCTCATCAGTAAAACAAGATAGACAGTCCTACATCCTATGTATTGTTCACCGACAAGACCTTTGCCATCTTCCTAGGTGTGAACAGATAGCACTTTTACCACTCCCTTTGCAAGAGCAGGGGCTGGTCACTGAGGGAGGACTGATCAACAGGATGAGTGTCTGCTACATGAAGTACCTTTCCTTCTGGAGTCAACTTCCACATCACAGAGAACGTCAGCCGATCCCGCATGGGATTGAGACTGCATAACTCCTCACAGAGCAGCTTGGGAAGCATCGGGATCACCTGGAAGAGAAGGAGAGCCTTGATGAGACATAGGCTTTCAGTAGAGACCTGTCTGAGGCCAAGCTTCCCCAAGCAGTAAGAAAGAGGGTCAACAATGAACAATAGGAAAAAATGAGTTAAATCTTCAGGATCACATTCTCTGTAGCTGCATCATAACTCCGGGATGCATCAGCTGTTTCAGAACTACATTATATGGTGCTGGCACAGGATGAGTAAGTATCCCAAATCCTCTGACACTAGAGGAAGTCAGGTATGGCCAAGGCCACTGACACTCACACTAGGTCCCATCCATCAACGAGGCCAGGGGGAGCTGTCAGTCTCCAACTTAGGAATCATGCTGGGCTCTCCTCTCTGAGAAGTGGACTGAAAACCCTGGAGCATCCCACACCTTCAGTTATGCCAACACTTCACTTGGCAGCTTTTAAGGTCAACACTTGCTCTGTTTCCCACTTCTTTCCCACAGTCGTTTTGACACTGGGAAGAAAGAAGATGACTCAGCACATCAGGAAACAATGTTGAAGAAACATGGTCCTGGCACTGAGGAGCTGAAGACTTAGGATCTGAGAGCTTTGATTCCTGGTTTGCCACTGAAGACAGCATAACCAAGCAAGTAATGCAAGTCTGCTCCCTGTAAAGCATAAAAGAAACTTCTCCCATGCATCACAGGTGTATGGCTTTAATAGAGACTGAGCCATACTTTGTAGCACAGGCAGATGTAGATGCTGGTGAGATAAACCAAAGCACTTGGTTTAGGACTATTAAACACTGTGCTTGCAAACAGAGGGAGCACATTTATTATTTTATCCTACTCAATTCCAAACAAAACACCAGCCAACTGAAATTTCTGGCAGGGATTTCTTTTTAACCTGCAGCTAATCAATGTTTCTCCTGCTGAACACTGAATTATCAAACTACGAATAACTCACCTGACTACAGCAACAAAAACAAAAGCTTTGGAGCATATTCCCACTGGAGCAAACCTAAGCAGCTCCAATTCTTTCTACCATCCCCGAATTATTTCCCAGGTGTAGTCTGCAGTAAAGATAATATTTAATAGCTGTTTAATGAAGCAAAACGAATCATGAAAATTTCACACTCTTATTTCCTTTCTCATTATTTACCTTTGTGAGGGAGCAGTAACTGCCCTCAAAGAAAAACCACATTATTCCTCTTGTTTGTTTTGAGTGGCAATGTGGCCTGGCACGTTCCAGCAAAACATAGAGGGAGAAATGCTCTCCTTGATTGACATAAACTATTTTAGCTATTTAATTTAGTTTCCATTTTGATGGCTCTGTGTGCCGCCGCCCTGTAAATAATACAGGACCAGCAGCAAGCCCACTGGCATGCAAACCCCAGCTCTTCCAAACTCCATGTGGAGTCTGGTGATTTCAGAGATAACTTTTTCTACCTGGATGCCAGGGGAACAACTGTTCTTAAAAACAGCGAGTTAAAAAAAACCCCAGTCTCAGATGTCCATTTTCTCCTCAAGTGCCCGCACTTTGCATTTACCTTTTGCTTTGAAGGAAAGACTCTTAAAATATTTAATCACATTTGCGGCTTGGCACCACATGATGGCTATAAATCCATTCTAATTGCAGCACATATTAAAGCCAAAAGGTTAACTGTACGGGCTGTGACTGTCAAGGACTCGCTCGCAACATGAATCAGCAGCTCAGCTTCTGCTGGGAGGTCGCGGGGGCAGAGAATCCGATAAGCTGTTTCCCGCAACACAAAGGCCGTCAACACTGTTATTCCAGTTGTGAGCAGTGCATTAACAATACCAGTACATTCATAACTCATAAAACCAGTACGTGAGCTCTGCCATGCTGCCTGGAAGGGCCCACATCACAGGGTTATAAATTTAGCTTGAGTGGTGCCAACCCATAGGAGAAAGGAGAGAAAACAGCTTTATAGACTCTCGGAAATCCCTGCCCGCCTAAGATCACCCATGATCACTCTGAAGCCCTGGAGTTCAGGTCACAGCGAACAAAGCTCTACTAATTTAATAAAAGCTCCCATGTCCTTTTCCACAAAAATTAAAAGCTGCAGTTACTGGCTTTTCTCCTTTTCCCTCCCTCTGTGACTGATTATCTGATAATGGTCTATGCTTATTGAATATTTCTATGCCTTAGCACATCCTCTTTCCCTTCTCATCTCCTGCAGCAATAACAGTCTGCTAGAAAAATCCCTACATCATACATGAAAGCCCATCCACAAAGAACACCCTGAACAAAACAACAGGATGCTTGTTCTAAGTGTACTTGAGCACAATTAATATCCAATTGGGGAGGCTATAATTCTGTGGAAGGGCTTTCAATGATGTGAAACGCAAGCAAAGCTTTAACTTGGATCATAATTGCAGCATTAAACACTCACCAAGCAATTAGCTGTAACAAACTTACTGTTAAAACAGGGAAGCATCAGCCCTTGTCACCCTTTTTTCAGAGGAGAGAAAATTCAGGTAAAGTAACTTAACCCAAGGCTTGCACGAGAGCAAGAATTCAATCAGCCTTTTTCTGGGCTCACCAAACAGGTACGTAACATCAGACAATGTGACCTTGCACTGAAGACATTTAAATTTTATCTACCTCACTGAGTGAAAAGGAGAAACCTGTTTTCAACATCACCAGTTTTGGCCAACTGCCTCCCTCTGCTTTAACATCATGAATCCTCTTCACACTCTACAGAGAATAAACTGACTGTCACTAAGCACAGAAGTTTAAGCCATAAATACACATTTCCTTTTTCCCTAACATGATATGATCATAGGCTGAAAGGATTCTTAGTAGTTGCAAGCCCAGCACTTAATACACAAAGATGTCACAATTGTGTCACACTCTGAGAGCAAGATGGTTCAGGGCTTACCCCTAGGGGCTACTCAGAAGGAACTTTTGCAATAGGATTATCCCCATCTCTTTCTGAAGGAGACGCAGGATGAGAGGAGATTTCTCTAAGTACGCCTTTAATGCCTGGATTTGCAAAATATCAGGGTTGCAGAGCATCGCCTCAAATAATCCAGAGGTTGCCCAGCATCTTTTAAATGCTTTGCCCTTGCTGTGACTGTCTGCCAAGAGACAGGAGTGTCTGCCAGCTGCCCCGTGGAGTGCCAGGGCACACAGCAATCCGGCTGGCTGGGACACGGGGGCGGCATTTCACCTCCTGCATGAAGTAGTTTCCTCAGCAAATCGCTAAGGATGTGCCCATGCTGGGGATGGCACTGTTCAGCTTGATTTTATTGCAGGTGGAAATAAAGCCACCTGGGCTCATACAGGGATCATAAAGATGGAACAGAGGGGCAGCTCAATGATGCAGGGCTAGGGGGAGGAAAAAAACTTTGACAATAAAAAAAAAAAAAAAGGACCTACTGCCCCCAGGAAATCCTTTCTAATGAATGTATCATAGAAACTAGGACTTGAAGAAAGACTCGGATGGTGAGAGCTCATCTGGTTTTCATCCCCGCTATCAGTCAGAGTAATAAAAGACATCATCTCTCCCCACAAGCCCAGGAGGGCCCAAAAGATACAGGAAAGGGCACCTCTTTGAGTGAAGGCTGAAAAGCTGATATCCACAACGCTCACAGCTGTGGGTCTGCATTGCAAATGAAATCACAGACAGAGGATTTCTCTATCCTTATTTACAAGTCCTACATGCAAGATCTCCAGCCCTACCACATGCAACTTGAGATTTAGTGCTCCAGCACGGCCTGACAGTCCCTTCCATGCCATCAGCTCTCCTTGCAGGCAGCTACATGTCCCAGCACACTGAAGCCATGGACAGCAAGGGAAAACCAAAGCAAGGGAAGGTACTAGTGAGACTGGAGGACTCCCTACACTATAAAACACATGGATCTGTAAGCATGGGCAGCCACACTGCTTAGCAGCTGGCTCCTCTGCATAGTGCAACTGATCTAAACTCCTACTTGTGAGAGTCCTTGGGTTTGGTTTGTTTTGTCTCTTCAGCTAATAAAGTGCTCCCAGAAACCAAATGTGAATTTCCAGCCTCAGATTCCTTCCTAGGGAGCTGGGCAGCAGGAGGGCACATGATAAAACTCCTCATTCCCTTCAAAATCAGAATCATATGCTGCAATCAGGACAGTCACAGCAGGTTAGTGAGGGCTGTCCTTGTCAATAGACTCAATGTAGCAGCTTTTCAAGGAACAATGAGAAAACTAAGGAAAAGTGAACAAACCAGTTCAGGAAAACCCCTTAACTTCACAAACTTGAACAGTTTTGCTCCCCTCAAACAACCACATTCTGTTGGTGCCCTGCTTTGGCTCCTTGCTCAGGCTTGATTGTTGACTGCAACCATAAATGTCTCCAGCCCTTCTGCCACTGCCAGTCTGACTGGGAAAAACTGTATTAACCCAGAGTTTCCATCAGCTGCTATCCCCCAGAGCTATGAGGACGATGCCAAGGTCCAACAATAGCATGGGCTCAGCAAACTTCTTGCTTACACACAAAAAGACACTCAAAGGAAACAGCCAATTTGTTTATGAGCCAAGATTTCTGCATGAGACTAGTATCAACACTTCCATGAATTCAGATTTCAAACAACTCTTTTGTTGCTCAGCCCGAGATTATCAAAATATCAACACCCTGACAACCTGCGGGTGTCAAAAGTGAACTTCTCAAAGTCCTTCGACTCTATGTGAAGATAGGCTTGCAACTCCAATCTTTGATCTCCAGTATAAAACAGAACCAATAAAATATTACAGGGATTTATGGCTGACCTCTCACTCGAGCTGCTTCACACCTAAAATAACACTGTAACATGTGCCAAGAAAAGAGGAAACTGTTTAGGTTTTCTTGGTTCTTAAAACCTGGTACACTCTTATTTCAAAAACTTTTGACTTTTATTAAATAGACTGCTAGCAATTACACAATAACTCCCCTTTTGGATACATGGTTGAGGAAAATTAAATATGTGGCTTTATTTAACTTCTTGGGGAGGATTAGCATGGTGCTAACCTCTCACAGAATCACAGCTGTCTTAGGAAACAGTTCCATCAAAAGAAAGCATATTTTCTACAAGAGTCATGCTACCATCTTGTTTCAGACGACCTGGCTACTTTCCTTTGCCCATCCCCTCTCTCTTTTTCATCTCTTGCAATTAAAATATTGACCATTTCATCATCTAACCTCATTTGTAGTCTTAAAATACATTTGCTGCAGGGCAGAACTGTGGGTAAGACACTAATCCTGATTGCTGGGCCAAGGTAGTTGAAGAGCAATTGAAGATTACAGGCAACAGATAATTTATGTTGGCATCGCACATGACTGAGTGGTAGTGCCAGGGAGAGAAAGTGCCTTGAAAGAAAATTCAATTAGCTTTTGAATCCAACTGCATTTTAAAGAAAAATGTCTCCTTTCTATATAAAAATCTTTTTTTAAAAAAAAGTCAAATGCCTTCAAACCACAGTATTTTGACTTGGAAATAGTTCCACAACATCCTCCTGGACTACAGTTTTGCTGCCCTGTAGTGACATCCCCCATACCCCTGGGCCAGCCCCCATCTCCCACAGTGAGCCACGGCTATTGAGTCATCCATGAAAGGGGGAAGCAAAGCACTAGAGGAGCCAAGGGCTTGTCACTGGATAGAGTGCAGGATTGGGAAGACTGCTGTTTTCATGAAATATTCATTGCTTCCCACTCCTGGAGAACACAAGCCACTGTGAACTTGCTCCTGCACTGCAACACCCAACTGCTGTGGGCTTCACCACCACCAGTCCAGGCTGGGACACTTGAGCATTGCTGCATTCCACACAGCCCATATCCACAAAAAATCCCACCCATTCAGTGAGAAAGCTGTGCCTTGCTTCTTCCACCCAAGGAAAGTTAGGGAATAGCTACTAAAGGTTAATAGCTTGATATCAAACCAGTAATTTCATTTCAAGAGAGTAAAATAAATCATCCTGTCATCTGAAAAGTGTGGAGAAGACACAGTAAACTACTGGAACAAGCATCATTATGAGACATTCCCCAGTTAGTAGCCCTGAGTACATCCAGGAAGGGAGGGGAAGAATCACTCCTAACACTGAGCAAAAAGTAGAATGTGATTATTAACTATACAAAAGATACCCTGTCATCCTGGAAAGGGCTGCAGAGATAAGGACTTCAGCCTGACTGAATGGGAGTAGGGGGAACAGCAGAAAAATCTGCTACTAGGAGATTGCCTCAGCACTCCTCTTTGTGCAGCTGATGCCTAAATCTGACACTGGACACTAACAGGCAAGTGTCTCTGCAAGTATCTCCAGATGTGAGACTGCATAAGGTGTTTTACACCTGACTCAGCTATGTATCCACTTCTGGGAGGGATTAGTTACTAAGACTGCACTAACGACAAAGACAAAAAACTCCACACCACCACATCTGCAAATTTCAAGGCCCCAAAAGTAAAGCAGATGAGCCAGCTGGGTTCTGCCAAGCTTAATCTCAGGTCACCAGGGTGCAAACACAGCTCTGTGAACTGAACCAGCTCCAGATCAGCCGAGTCCCGTCCACATGGGGCATCAGTGGCTCATTTTTGTAAGTTTGCCACAACAGCAAAGTAGGTATCCAAAAATGAATCCTTGATAATGCATTTACGGTAAATGGAAGATGTAGTTGTCATAAGAAAAAAGGAAAAGTTGACCTTACTTTCTGCACCAGATACACACTGGTTGCTCTTTCACTCGCCACTTCATCCAGTGCTGTTTCTTCCAGTACGAAGTAGCTTACATCCGCGATGTGAACACCCACTTCAAAGTTCCCTGAAATGGCAAGAGGAAGTCAGTAGTCTGCAAGTAGAAATGAGGGAAGAATTAAAGAATTGCATCCAGAAGTTAGTTTTGCAAAAATAAAAATTAAAAAAGAAATTTAAAAACCACAACAGTTTTATTTTCTCTGCATTTTCTACCAGGTCACTTCTGGCAAAGCAGTTATCTGCAATGGGTAAGTCCAGCGAGCTATCCCAAGTGTAGGGAGAGAATGAGAAGGACAAGTAACTTAAGCAACTGAAAACATGCAATTTTCACAATTTTTATACTGGTAATTCTTAATGATTCCATCTTTGATTACATCACTGCTGATGTAATTTAACTTTGATCCCTTTCCTGCCTTTCCCAGTTCTATCATAACCTTGAGACTTATGCCTAGACCTGACAAAAATTATACTTCTTCCCACTTATTCCATCTGAAAACTGTGGCCTCTCAGGACACTACCAAATTCACAGCCACTGTGGCTACAGCACACCCATGAATACACGTGAGTGAATCCTAAGGACACAAGTGGATATGCTTAAAACTGTTAAAGCCATGTGGATTAATCTTTCCAAGGAGAAGCTTGTAACAGAGAGCCCAGTTTTCATCCCTTTGCTGTGAGACAACAGTGAGCACGAAATACAGCCTCCGCCATATGACCTCACAGGCTAAACAGGACACCATTTCCCAAGTGCAGAGCAGCTGGTCACACGTGTTTTTGAGTTCTCAGATATATACCCGTTTCTACTCTACCCTGTTTGAGCCTAAATTGCTGATGGTGACCCGGGAAGTCTTCAATGACTTTGTATCAGGGTATGCAGAAACACGGGTTTCCAGAAGCACAATATTCCCAATGTAATCCTGCCTTCTCTTCAGACTGGACTTCTTATCATTTAATTACAGCCCTGTCGAAAAGTATGTAAATTCAAAAATTTGGCTAAATTCATCGTGATCTTTTGGCAATAATTTGGATTTAGATCATCCTCTGCTTTGCAAGTAATTAGTACCTTGGCCCAAGAAATTCTGGTTTGCTAATCCTCAAAGAAGTCTATTGACCTTTGTTTTCTCTGGAAGGACTGGGCTAGATTTCAGGTGCTTATTTGTAGAATAGTTCTGAGTGCAGTGGGTTCCTAATTATAACATTTAGTCCTTCTGAGGAATTCACTACCTCCTTGGTATCTATAAATATTTTTTCTTTCCTTAATTTTTTTAAAAAGACAACGTAATAAGATAGCATGCTGCTGACAATTCTGTTTGTTTATCCACCTTGCAAAGAATATTATCAAAGCCTTTCTCTAGAGTGTCATATTTTTGAAGGATATATGACTCATAGCTGCCATTGTTACACAGAACATCAACCCATATGAATTTCTGATTGGTATCAGTGCTAGATTTCAGCAGAGTGGGAATGGAAATATCTGCAGTTGAAGAGGAACCATGAGAAGGTTCAAACTTGTACAAGAAGAATCTCCCAGCCAACTCTGGTCACAGCTGGAAGTTGCCAACTGAATTGGACCAACCCATTCCCTGTGACTGCTTGAATTAGTAACAATTTTAACTTTATCAAGCCACGTTTGCCCAGCAAGGTGAGGAAAGCATGACCTTGCTTGCCAAAAAGGCAGTAGAAGATGGAAGATGGGAGTGTTGGGGCTTAGATTTGTCCATATAACCCACAGCCATGGGAAGGCCCTGCAGAGATAAATAAGCTGGCAGCAGGGGAGAGGGTAATTGCATACCAGGAAGCTGGAGGAAGAGAGTGCTGCCTACAGCTGTGTTGTGATATTATCACATGCCCTGAAAGCTGCTCTACATGGATTAGGCATCCAAGCCTGAAACTACTTAGACACTAAGTCTTAGACCAACAGTTGAACCAACAGGTTTAATATTACATGCGCTTGAAGCCAACACACTCAGAAGGTAAAAAAATATTGAATACTTTGAAGTCAATATTGTAATGTATTGACCCTGCAGGCAAATATTGACGAAAGGAAAAGGAGAGGGGGGTCATTACATCATGCCTTTAATCGGACTTTAATTCAATATGTGCACTGTTACATACATGAACTTTTTGTCCTCGATAGAAAATCGGCAAACCAAGAAAGATCTCATTGCATGAGATAATAAAACACGGAGTCAGCCAACGAAAACACATTGAGCAGAGTTAAATTTCATTCAAGTTTCCCACCAGAGCTTCTAAAAGCCAGGGTCAGCGTAAGCCCCCTGCTTTTGAACTTTTAATGGAAATTCTATCTAAATATTTTCTTACATACATTGACATAATGCAAACTGGCAGCTCTTTGGTTTGTCTTGCTCAAGTATGAATCACTGCATCTCCCTCACCCCAAAAAAATTCAGACCAAGAGAAGCTGAAGATAAAGCACAGTGATCAACCAAACTCTTTTCTCTCTCAAATCCCTGCTTTTGAGCATGTTAGACAAAATACCAAGCCTGAACAGAAATACCTGCCTACTGCTCTCTCCAGGTTTATTTGCTAATTAAAACGAAAGAGCTTTGTGGAAAGAATGCCATTCACTAAGATTCTCTTCTAGGTCAACAAACAGTTTTTCTAGTCTCATTAATTTTTATGACAAAGTCACAAAAGGAACATTTCATGTTGCAAGTCTTGCTTTATTTCGCAAGGAAAAAAAAAGAAAATGTGGCCTGAATGAAGAGAGAGTTAAACCAGCACTTGTGTTGAAAAGGTCTTGTCAGAGAGAGAGAAAAGGAAAAAGGGGGGCACCACATGGACCACGCACCACATGGATCACACACCACAGGCTGCTACACACCATGTACTCCACCTTAATTTTGATGAAGAAATCTACTTTTCCAGCAAATACAGGCTTCAAGTCTTGGCATGTAGGTCTCCATTCTGATAGATTTTATTCACAAAATTTCTTACAGAAGAGAATACTTTGCAAAACAGACTTATTTCACCCCAAATGTAAAATCCTTCTGCAGTGGAGCTAAAGCTGTACAACAACCACTAAAGCTTATTATACATTCCCAGTTTAAGGATATTTTTTTATATAAACAGAATTTACACAAGAGCATATAGGAGATTAAGTCAAACATTTCATATGCTGATAACAAAGTAAAAGTCAAAGGGAGCATCTATGGCAATAAAAAACACTGAAGGCATTTGAAAGGCTTCTTTCACTCAGGGTCTTTGGGATTTTTTTAATTTAAAAATAATTTCATCCAAAAGTAGGTGCAACATTGTCACCCCATTTGAGCTCCACCATAACAAAGCTGCTACATGGGAGATGGTTAGCAATGGGGAATGCAATGTAGAACCAAGCAATGCATTTTTTATTAACCAGCTGTACCCCATTAGCCCCTCTCTGCTAACAGAGATGTAGGAACAGGGATGGATGGGAGACAAAAGTGCTGTCTGATATCACACTATGGCATTGTCAAAGCCAGCAATGAGACCCTTTGCAAAGAGGAATGAGCTCTCATCACAAGTTGAAATAGGGGAAGGGCTGGGCGCTCAGCCACCATTGCTCCTCTTGGGCCAACACTCTATCCAAGAAGGGCAGGATTTGTTGCCACTTCACTGCAAACAATGTAATTTGATGCCCTTGATGCACACAGATAACACAATTTTTCTTTTATTTTACCATCTCTTAAGCTGCTGGAACGACAGAACACAACAGAGCTTTTAGAATCCTGGATCTTCACCTGAAAGCTACCAAGCAGGAGCTATGAAAGGCAGATTTCCCCAAGCATGATGCTGCACCAGACACACAGTGGTTTTGGAGAAGTTTTGACTCCTTGCTCTGAGAATCTGGTTTGTTTGGAACTACTCCAAACTCCTGCACTCCTACATGTGTAACAATAAGATGCTAAAATCAAAGCATCTTGTGGCACCTCTCTGTTTTCACTTTTTTTTTTTTTTTACTGGTGATCTCTTTCTCTGCAACAAAACATTTCAAAGAAATTTTTTTTCCTTATTTAGGAAAATTATAAACAAAAATGGATTAGCAAGAAAGAGCTGGAAGAAAAGAAAACGGAACCTTCAACCTGTAAATGCTCCATAAAAACTGCCAACCCAGCAAGTCTTAGAAGTGTTTGCCCCAGGAATTCATAAGTTTACTTAAATATAGTTCAAGAGCATGCAAAGCAACACTCTGGCAGCAAACCCCTCTTCTCTGTCTTCAACAGCTGCATTCAGTCCCAGCACAGAGAGAGACAGACCATATAGGAATTTTAGGACTGTGCAACTTTAAAATGTGACCCTTCAAGGATAAGCCAGCAGAAGGCAATTCTCCAGCATGCAAATACACCCACTTTTCTCCATCTCCTCTACAAGCATCATTATTCTCAGGAAAAGACAAAGGCTACCAAGTCTACTTGAGATTCCATGTTTTTTGTATTAACCACACTGCCTTCAAGCCCTCAGTTAGGGAGATCCAGAAATGTTTTCTCTATCTAGAAAGCAGCCAACTACAAACCTGCTGACTGCAGTTCCAGGTCGTTGCCTGTTCCCTGGCTAGACCAAACTCAACTCCTGCAACAAATAATTACGGTTCATTCCCCTTTCCCTGACCTGGGGGTATCATAGAATCATAGAATAGTTTGGGTTGGAAGGGACCTTAAAGATCATCGAGTTCCAACCCCCCTGCCAAAGGCAGGGACACCTCCCACTAGATCAGGCTGCCCAGTGCCCTGTCCAGCCTAGTCTTGAACACCTCCAGAGATGGGGCATCCACAACCTCCCTGGGCAACCTGTTCCAGTATTTCACCACCCTCACTGTAAAGAATTTCTTTCTTATGTCTAGTCTAAATCTATCCCCCTCTAATTTATATCCATTGTTTCTAGTCCTCCCATCCGATATTATGTTAAAAATTCCTTCCCCTGCCTTTCTGTAGGACCCCCTCAGGTACTGATAAGTTACTATGAGGTCCCCTCTGAGCCTTCTCTTCTCCAGGCTGAACAACTCCAACTCCTTCAGCCTGTCCTCATAGGGCAGTTGCTCCAACCCTTTGATCATCTTTGTGGCCCTTCTCTGGACCCT
>VZTY01020767.1:82534-176137 GCA_013400935.1 Turnix velox
TTCTTTTCCAGTTTGGAGATCAGGATATCTTACAGCACAGTGTCAAATGCCTTGCACAAGTCCAGGTAGATGATGTCAGTTGCACTTCCTTTGTCCACTGATGATGTTACTCCATCATAGAAGGCCACCAAATTGGTCAGGCATGATTTGCCCCTGGTGAAGATATGTTGGTTGCTTCCAGTCACCTCTGTGTCACCCTCCATGTGTTTTTGCAACCCTTTTAGGAGGATCTGCTCCATGACTTTGCCAGGCACAGAGGTGAGACTGACTGGCCTGTAGTTTCCTGGGTCCCCCTTCTTTCCCTTTTTAAATATGGGAATTATGTTCCCCTTTCTCCAGTCAGTGGGAACTTCACCAGTCTGCCATGACCTTTCAAATATGATGGACAGTGGTTTGGCAACTTCATCTGCCAGGATCATGCTGCTCCTTTACCTGAAAAGCAGTGTTTAACACCTTGAAAAATGATGAAAAATTTGCATAGTGAGACACAAATGAGGCCTTTAACCCTACATGCACTTTTGGTTGCTATTAGCAATGTCACAGTAGAGCATGAGCCTTCATCAAGGCTGAGGTTCTCACATGTGATTGTGGGCAAATGGGCAATGACAGTGTCTACAAAGAAGGGTCTCAGTTACAGAAGGGACAGCAGACAGTAATAGTAACACAAAACAAATGTAAGTAGCAGCAAGGCAGAAACTGCCACTGAGACTTAGAGAAGCTGCTGGAAGTTGTTAAAGGCCATCACAGATCTTTAATATATGCCTTTAAATGAAAGACTTGATCCAAACCCAAAGTGTTACAGAAGTGTCCCGCTCAGCATAGAGAGAAAAGAGAATCACTGAGTGGGAGAAAAGATCACGTGAGAAAGCAAAAAAAGGGCAAAACAGAGACAAGCTTATTATAAAAATAACAATGGAACCACAGAAAGAGAGAATTATTTGTCTGCTGTAAAGCCTGAAGACAAAGGTGGGTGGCTTTAATTCTCAGCTGAGGTTACTTTTCCACAGCAGGAAGCCAAGCTATTGTTCAGAAAAATCAGAGAGTGTGTTTTATTTTACTTTTTCTAAAATAACAAGGAAAGTGTTTAAATTTTACTTGAGTGCCCTAGGGCCACTTTGCTTTTTGAAAGTGCAGTGCAACTGAGCATAAATCCATTAACTTGTTTACCAAGAAACCAAATTTTTTTAAAACATCACATGATGGCCCTTTAGCCAACCAATGCAACTAATTACACCCTTTCTTAAAGCAAGTAATAGTGTCTTCCTTGACATAACCTCATCAAAAGACTCTGGCAAAAGGAATAGGAATCCTGTATCTCAAGAGGGAGGGACAAGTCCCCAAGGCACAGAGAAACAACTTTTCCATCAAGTACAAATAAAACTTTAGTAAATGCTGCAACAATTTCAAAAGAGGAAGAACTGTCTGCCCAAACAAAAACAGGCACTTCTAAAGAGCAACAATCCACAAAACACTGACTACCAGGCATTGCCTCTATATTTCCCCATACAGGTTTCCCTGACAGGGGCCTGCAAAAGAAATGTTCCACAGAAACAGCTCCACTCATGTACCACCAGGCACAGAAACTTGGAGACCATCAGCAACAGCCTGACCAGGGGGTTCAAGGTAATTGAACTCCTGAGTTATTTTTAGTCACTCTTTTTTCCCCTGTGCTTGTAGCACCTGAAAAGGTGGCCAAGGTCAGGTCCACTACATCCATGGGAGGAAGAGAGAACAGCTGGGCACACACAGGACATCAACAGGGCCACTCAAGTGCCTGGGAACAGTAAAAAAGCTGGGTGGGTCCAGGTTTGCTTCTTAAATTATAATTAAAACCATCACTTCTTTTCAGCATTTTAACTCTTTAGCCTCTACACATCACATTTATGTCCTTTCTTTCAGAATCTGGGCTGATGTAAAGACCATAAAAACTGCAACTTCTACTGAACTGCACAAACTCAGGAGCAGTCCAAATTATTCCAAACTGAGAAGGATGAGATCCCAGGTTAAGGGGGAAAAAAAAAATAACCAAACCATTGCCAAATGTTAACCCTTGCCCATACTGAAAGTCAGAGCTCTTCCTGCATTTCTACAAGTACCTGAGAAACCAATGATGGGAAAGGGAATGTTGCAAAGTCATGCTTTCAGCAATCCTCAGAGAAACACCAGGAAACAGTCACAGCATTTCATAATAATAAAGTGTAACAGGTATTTTGTCTTTTTTCTCTTTTTCCTCTGTAAGTTAAAAGGTCAGTGTGGGGACACCAGTGAGTCTAAAATCCAGAATAACTCCTATTTATCTGCATTACAGTGACTTTGAAAGCACTGTTGTACCAGGTCCCTACTACCATGACCTTTGGCTGTTTTATCTCTGGTATCAACTGAATGTCATAGAGATAACTAGGATTTTGCAAACCAATTTGGCATCAGCTCTAGGTAAGGTACAAAACAAAGCAGTAAGTGCAATGAAAGACAAGTGAAGACAAAAAGCAGAAAAACACACTAGGGGAGGAACATCTCCTAAGCACAATATTTTCCAGAGTTTTCCATGAGCCATCAGCAATTCTTTAAATAGTTTCAGAATTATGAGGAGACTTTATCTATTACCAAATTAAATGCTGGGTGCTGATCTTCCATATGTTTTTGTCTGCAGTAGCTAATAAACCCAGCAATGTCCCAAACCTACTTGATAGCATTTAAATGCTACTTTTTGTACCTCAAAACAAAGTCAGGACAACTCTACAACACAGCACTTTCTGTATTGTGCATTACAGAGCCCTAAGTTTGATACACAAAACAGCACAAGCCAGATCAGTTAAGGTCAGTTTCAACTACTTTGGCTGGGGCTGGCATTTAAAGCCTGTGAGAAGGTGGCACTCCTCCACACCACCCAGCTTGGAAGGGTTTGCTCAGAGATGGGTCTTGGTCAGCATGAGGCATTCCCAAGCTCTCAGGAGAGTGGAAGGGTCAATCATCCCATGGGAACACAGGGTAGACCTTTATGCTGGTGTCCTCTCAACTTCCATCTCACCTAAGTTGGTGATCAGTCAGAAGTCAGGTCTCTAGATCTCACATATTGTATCACGCTAAAAGGAAACATAACACAAGAGTGTCCTGTCCTGTGTGTGGCCAGTCTACCCAGGTCAGCCCTTCTGCACCTTGTGAAGGGAGATGATGCCATCCAGAATGTCCCTAATGCCTCCACCTTTCCTGAAAACTGCCTTCAAATCTGATGTAATAATTCTGGAAGATAATTAAATTATGACTTATGACTTAGACACAACATGAATTTTTGCTACTCGAGAGACCATCCCATGCACTTGGCAGATGGATTTTCAAATCCTCACCAAGACAAGATGATAACCAGGACAGTCAACAGATGCTTGTGCTGTTGCAAACTGAGATTCCCAACTCAGAAAGCACTCCTTACTGGTAGGGAGAAGTTACCAAAGGAGAATACTTGCAGTTTCTTAACAGTGAGGTTTCCAGCTAACATGATGAAGGTGAAAGGACAATTTCTGATATTCATGTCAAGAACTGTTTTTATCACAATTCCAAGACCCATTCAAGATGCTACCTCTATCAGGAAACCAGTAGCCATTGAATTCAAAGAGAAGGGAGTGGCACCCAGCAGCTTTCAAGATCAATTACAGTAATTCTGGGTGTAGGATGTCATCCTGTTCCTGAACTGAAGGTTCAGACTGGGGAGGGACTCGCTTCTCTCTACTGCTAGGTCAGTTCCTTTTGTCACCTCGCTAATGAACATGGCAATGCAACAAGGCTGAGCAAGAGTTCCCAGCCATTCAAAGAGACCTTGGGCTTCAGGGCTAGGCCAAACACATTATAAGGTACTTCCACTGAACAGCCTTGACGTTTCAACTTCCTTGAGAATAGAAGACTGCCACTAAGATTTCACTTTTAGCCATTCAACTTCCTTGTTTATTTTCATCTGCACCTGGTTCTCCTCTATGTAACTAACCTAACACTCTACAATCAAGAATCACTCTTGTGAATTGTACTGTAAGAAGAGGTTTTTCCTGTTCAGCTGGGTTCTGAGACCCCAGCAATGCAACAGAGGTTAAAACAATAGTCTAGTGATCCCAAGGGATCTTGACATTTAAGAGAGCTGATGATAAAAGAATATATACAGCAGTAACTTCTTTGCTGCCTGCATGCAATAAAACACATGACTGAAGTTAATCATGTGGGAATTTATTCCTAGCTATTTGTACCATTTTAAAGTCTTTCTTTCTCTGATTCTTATCTGCTAAACTTAATGAAAAATCCTGTTTTGTTTTGCTCAAAATGACCATCACTTATCATTTACAGCTCTTCTGTAAAGACCCTCCTGGGACATCAGGTCCTTTTTAGTGAACAAAGATCACAGACTCAGTGCTTCTAGATCTCTTTCTGCAGGAATTTCTGGATCCTTACCCCATTAGCCAACTCTTTAAAGGCACTTGTGGTTTTTTGTTTCAACATACAATCAGATACTATTGTTTTTAATTCTGTACCCCAAAACGTCAACAACATCCACTGGGACTCGACCCACAGCTCTCAACCTCTGGGGAATTGTCCCAGGTCCTGAATCCATGAATTGAAAGGATCCAGAGGCAGACTTCACCCAGAGCATCCTTCCTCCTGCAGGAATGCAAACTCACTTTTAAGAGTAATTCAACTGGTATTTGCACATCTGGTTGCATTTTCTGCAGACATGGCCTTCATTAGATTAGTTCTTCATAGACAATCCATCTTTCATTTTGCTTTAATCCTCTTTTCCACCTACAGCTTTCTTTGAGTACTGTAGGGAAAAATAGTTTTTGGGATAAGGATGGGGTCTTTATAAAGTATCTATAATTGATATAAAAATTCAATGCAACTAATATGAATTAATAAAATTAAATCCTGCTCACTTTTCCTTAAGAGAGATTTTAACCAATCTTCTCACAAGCAGCTTTCAAATAGATGGAAAAAATGCTTTACCTAATTATGTTCCAACAATCAATACTCCAACCAAGTCCAATTTTTCTTAAATCTCCACTCAACACCTTATTACTGAGTTTAATGGAGATTAGGCTCACTGCCTTACAAACACAATCAGTTCAGAACAAACTGCCCTATTTCCATTCAAGCTGAGAAGAGTCCTATATTTTGTTGAGCTGTCTCACTGATTTCAAGAGGGATGGTGATGCAATCCAGCCCTCTGACTCCATTCAAACTCATGCTTGGAAACTGGAAGTGATGTGTGTTTCTGCAAACAACTCCACATTACTTTAAAAGAAGAGACAAAATACATGTTGCAGTTCCCAGCATTACACAGCATTACATTACGTGACACAGAAGGGAGCTGGACTTGGCACAGATCTGAGAGGATTTTTTCATATTTCAAAGAATCTGCAACCACAAGCCCTTGATAGAAAGAAAGGACATGTACCTGTTTCTAATCCCAGCAAAACCCACCAGACTAATCAGCAGGTAACAGGAGACCTGAGTTAAATATGGCCAATGCCAAAGGAAAAACTGGTGAAATAGTCTGCACAATGCCTCTTCTTGTAGGTCTTCTTTATTTTTCCCATATTTGACTCCCCCAGTAAATTTAAGTAAAGTGCAGTTCATGGTTATTTTATGTTGGACACATGTATCAATATGGAGTTTCTGTCATGTACTCTTTAAGTCTGGTAACTGCTCATCTTAAACATCTTACAAGGAAGGAGGCAAAGTAATTTCATAATGTAACTTCTGATACAACACTAGTCCATTCTTCAGTACTCATCTTAAGCAAGTAAGCTCAACGTGACTCTAATTACAAACTCTTACTATACTGTATACTGTAAGAAACAGATCAGCTGAACACTTCACCCAGGTGGCCAGGGGGACACAGCTGCATAGAAGAGAAAATATTTATGTCTAAAAAAGAAAACCAAGTGCACACAACTTAGCAAAGTTAAAAGAAACCAAATGGTTGCAACCTACATCAGGAAAGAACGAGGATGGAAGGAGAGGAAGAACAGTCATCTGAGATAGCAAAGAATATCTAAAGGCTACCAGAGCTCTGCAGGACTTTTTCCACACACAAGACATTGGAGCTCACACACCAGGGATGTCTAACTAAGTCATTCAAGGGGTCTAAGAAATGCAGCCTGAGTATCCACAGACCTGCTGTAGACAAGGGATAATTTTACCAACATTTGGCAAAACATCATTTAATTTTACCAAACTCTGTGAAATAAGACTCCTTGAACACAGATGTCAGTTCTTGCTCTCTGCAGATCTGTTTCCAAAAACCATAGCGCACACCCACAGTGTCCCACTGGTGTCTTCTAAGGAGAAAGGTCATGTTGCCTTCTTCTCACATTTGGGTCACTAAGAGAAGCTCTCTTCTACAATTATACACCACTATAATTACACTTACAGAAACACCATGTGAGGATTTATCCCATTTCCCTTACTTGCATTTGATTTCAATTCATCAACAGGGTGAACAGATTTAAAAGGAATGAAAAAGCAGGGAGCAGCACACTACAGAAGACTGATTTCCTCCAGTCATCACACAGATACTATGAAGATTTAATGAATCCATCTTTATACAACCTCAGTCCAAAACGCACACAACCAGTGTCATAAAGTCATATAAATGTTTCTGTTCTGCAGAAAAACAGGTCCTCCTAGAATAAGATTTAAATGAAACTTGAATTGCTTTCTGAAAGGTTGTAAGGATACCAGAATGAAAGAACAATAAGAATCATGTTCATCATCAACAGTCACAAAAATATAAACAGAAGGTCTGTCAGTATAGCCCAAAGCACATCTTAGAAACCAGCACCTGCAGAAGGGTAAGACAACCCCTCAGAAATACATCCCTGTCATTTCTGCTGTACCCTGTCCCACCACAGGCTGTCAGTTCACTACACAGAATTGTTTGCCTGGAAATTTATCAAATTTCATTCCTGTTCCTACCAATAAGTAGCCTTCCAAGACAAGAGCATCAGTTCTATACATTACCAGAAATACAACCACAACCTGCAAATAATTCCCAGAAAAGATATAGCAAGGCCGGGAAGCTTGCCTGGCTCTATTGGGCCATGCAGATCACCTGGTGTGCTCTTACATGATGAGATTAGAAGAAATCTTTAAATGTCTGCACCCTGCATGAAAACTTTTAGGTTTGAAAATGGTAGAGCTGTTTTCTGCCAACATCCATATGAATGGAGAAGGGCTCTGCTATGCATTCCTGTATGCTCCTGGCTGCAGTGACTAGCTAGAAGATGTGCAGAAAGGATCACAAAAGAGTATTGACTGAAATGAACTTGCCTAAAACCTCAAGCCACCCTGAAATAGCTCTATGAATGTTGCAGAAATTAGCTGCAGTCCAGATCCAGCTTTTACTCCAAGATTATGCTGAGTCATCTAAATGGAGAACAGTTCATTCGTATTTCTGAAGCTGCTACATAAATAACCCCCTTTTCCTTCATTGGAGCACACCCACAAATGTGAGCAGCAAGCTTACCTCCCTCCTGCTACCATTAAACCATAAGGAGGAGCACATCTGTTAATTAAAAGCAGACTCTGGCATAAAATCTTGAAATCAGACTGTCCCACTTAAGACATATATCCCTGAATAGTTTCCAACTCCTGCAATATCCCACTGCGAGCTCCATTAAAAATACAGTTATTCCCACAACCACACTTCCTTTGCTAGTGACACTTTGCTACTGGGTAGTTCTTCGTGGGCATCACTTCTGCAAAAATTTCCTCTCCACATCTTTGAACAGAGTAGGCAGCATGGACAAGTCCACCATCCAGTGACTGGAACCAATAAAGGTTGCATTGAGACTTTCAAAACCAAACAAAAAGTGCAAAAACAGTCCCTAATCTCCCTGCTTTTGCTTAAGATACTTCAAATAAAAGAAAATTATTCAGTCTTGAATAAATTAGCAACAAATGCCTGAGGACAAAGACAATTTCATTTTTCAAAATCTTCTGAAATGCACTAATAGAAGAATTGGGGGTAATGAGTGGTGTCTTTTCTTTCTTGTAGATACTAGTGGTGCTATAAACCAACAGAGCAAGGTATTTTCTGAATTTCTACATTCTCTTTTAATATTTGGAGATCTCCTGACATCCTGATGATGCCAGACATGTGGTTCACTCCACTTGGAATTTTTTGGTGTGGTGTTGGAGTTGTTTTTGGGTTTTTTTTTCTGAAGTGTTTTACATATGGGAAAAAAAAGATGGAAAAAATAATTTCTTGTAACTACATTTACATTTGAAATAAAAGCCACATTAACTCTTAACATAACTTTGCCCTTATGAGAAATGCAGCTTCACCAGCCCTGAATAAGCTCTTAATCTCTGAAATAACTCTTTGTCATAATAACTGTAGCTAGCATAGCAACTTTTCAAGCCAAAAATCCTTAGGCTACCTCCAAAGAACATCAAGAGGCTCTATTACAGACAAGACTGAGGTTCTCATAGGGGCTCTCCTTAGCACCAAAGGGTTGGGAATGGCTGGAGCTTTGCAAAACAAGTGCACACCTAGAAGTGAATTCAAAGAACTCTTGGCATTGCTTTTTGATCTTTCTAAATTTTCAAATTCCTGAAAAATTTTTAGTCAAAGTACAAATACTTTAAAATTGCACATATGCTGATGGACTAATATCCCTCTTTTGCCAGCCACCTTCCATGGGCCTGTAACAGTAACCCATGGACTGCTAAAGTAGTCAGTGGACCTGAAGCTAAAATTCATAGAGAAAGGCCATCAGCTCAGAGTGGGTTGTAAGGTAACAGAAATATACACATTTTTGTTGCTTTTTCCTGCTAAGAACAGAGACTATGAGATGCTCCTGATTTCCTGATTGAAAATCTAGCACCTTGTTTCTTTGTTAACAAGCTCCACAACAGTATTTCTGAGGTGACACACTAGAAAGGGTCAAGGAACAGAGCTTATATTGCCAGTTGCCTGTGAAGCTGACATCCCTTAGAGAAAGTTCACAAAATTGTGTTTTAATTGGGTTCTTCAGATCAGGAAGAATTTTAGAAGTTTACCCTTTGGAACTGAGTAACAATATTAAACATGTTTGGCAGAAGAAAAGTTCCATTAAATGCTTGGTCGAGTTCATGCCTCAAACAGCAGCACATTGGGGACGTAACAGACAAGAGTCCATCAGTAATGCTCTTAGTTGCTTTTACTATTCACCTTCACTAAAAAGACTTCTCCTTGCACAACATCAGGAGCTTTACAAATGGAGATGATTCCAGCTATTAGACCAGACAGCTCTGTTTTAGAGGTATCACATGTTTTAAACAATGAATCAACATACAATGCTGATATTTCCTTCCTCTGCCTGCTTGGGGACCTGCGCTGAGCTGGCCAGCCACCTTCATGCCCATTTAAAGGATGCATGAGGGCCTTCCTGCAGTCATTTTATGCTGCTCACTCCCATTCAGCTCCTCAGCTCACTCCTCAACTGATCACAACTGAATCAAGACCATAAGGACCAGGTTTCCTGTCTGTACTTCTTTCTGAGGCATGAGGTCTCCTCAGAATAAACACCACAGATTTCAGAGGGTATTTCCATGGTGGTTCTCTCCACACTGATTTAAAACCTCATCCCTTGGACACACACCAGCATCAAATCAGGCCTTTCCAGGAGCATCACAAGTGGATTTTTAGCAGTCACATTCAAGAAGTCCCACAATCAAGCAACAGTAACACCTAGAACTCTCTTGGCTGGACCTTATAAACAGAGAATCCCACCTGCAAGGATGCAAGATGCCTCAGACAGCATTTTCTCTAGGTTGGGTCAGAGAGACAAGACAGACTTCAAAGTGCAGCTCTGATCAACAAAGCCCAGGTACAAGTGACAGCCCTGCAATGGCTTTCTGGGAAAGAAGAACTGTTGTTCAAACAGCTATTTTCCTCGAGTACTTTCTCCAAATGGCTTCTGGATAAGAGAAAAATGCAGATGTACACACCACAAACCAGCTTGGGGAACAGTTTCATGCAAATGCAAAAAACCCCACATGTATGTGAGCAGTACAGGCTCAGAAACCAAAATTTAAACAACTCGTATCTGAGGGGCCTGCACAGTCACAATGCTGCCATAAATTTACAGATAATTCAAGTGATGAAGTGGAAAGGAGGAGAACAGAGTTCAGCTTAGGATCTCTTAAGAAGTGTCTAAATTTTCTTTCAAACGGAGCAACAATTTTTCCTTACTTCTGCCTCTACATTGCGGTCACACAGTGTAACTAGAAATAATTTTACTGGCCTCAAATTTTCTTTCTTCTCTGATTTTATCAGTTTTACAGCCCTGCAATATTATTCTGTGTCTAGGTCTAAATGACATGACAATCCCAGAATTGGAATTGGCCACACCACACAGAATGAAATCAACCCAAAAACCAGAGAATTATGTCTTTATGTCATCATATTGTCATGATTAACAAGAGTATAAAAAACCAAACACACATAAAAGAAATCACTTTATCTTTTTCATTAGTGGTGGATGGGCTAATCAAACCATTGGCTTTTTTCTAACCAAGGCTGTTACTGGATCTCATCAAAATAAATGAACAAAACTTGGATGGCAAAGTCAGCTTACAACAGGGAAGTTCCTTAAGTCAGAATCATCAAGATTTGGCTTCTGGAGCTTTGCTTTCTGTTCTGTTGGCTTATGGCACAGTAAAAGTACAAATAAGGCAGAACACTTCAAGCTTTTTAAGGCAATGAAAAATACAGCACAACTTATAAGGTACAGTCTGCTCATTTGACAGTTCCCAGCATTCCATAAACACCAAAAAGCAATTCAGGCAGTGACCTTCAAAAACCTGGATTCCTTTAGCCAGGGACTGCATAGTCAAGGTCAAAGTTTCACTACACTTCAGTCTGCAGAGTGGCATATCAGCTATTCAGTTGTAACTCCCTTAACAACAGGAGACAGTTGAGATCTGCTCAAATCAAATTACAGCTCTGATTGCGTAAAGCACTGTGGTTCTGCACTTCCTGACACCAAGACCATTTCAGAGTGCAGCTTGAAGGTATCTGCCACAAGATTTCAGAAAACAGGCAATTAAAACAACAAAAGGAAAACGAGTCTATTACTCTATTCATATTTGGTAAAGAATACTTTGTGAAGAATTACATACACGAATATGTCAACTGAATATATGTCAGCTGAATATAAACACTGAGAAGTACTTTTGTAAAATATATCTCCTACCATCAGGGAGTTGTTTACAGGACAAAGCATCATCGAGATCCTTGGCAGTTGATGGGTCGATGGTGAAAATGCATTCTTTCCTATCCAAGGAAAAAAAAAAAAAAGAAAAAAAATTATCTTCCAGTCATGTAGAAAGTATCAAAACACAGAGACCAGAGGCATCCAGACAACAGCAACCATGCTTTCAGAAGACTCTGTTGAAACATCTTCCAATCTAATCTGAATGTCTAAATCTAATCTTATAAAAAAGGAGGGAGGTTTAGACAAGTGAATCTCCTTGGCTTTTTAATTTTTCCTCTTTCTTTTTGGTTTAATTGCTTGTTCTTAACAGCTTTTATCTTATTACTGATTTTCCTCCACAAAACCCAAACAATTTAGTCCATCAAGTTCCCTGTAAAGAGACAAGCAGGAGAAAGACTTGATGCCCTGTAGCTAGAGTAAAAATAGATTTTTGGAACACAAATTACCCCCATCAGCATGCACAAGAGTAGATACTGCAGCATCTGAAACTCCACAACCACAGCCAGCACAAGCAGAGCAGTGAAACATCTACAAATGAAGCTCAATGATAACAAAAACGAGAGTTTTAGACTCAGTAAAGACACTCCAGGACTTCATAATGTTTAGGTCACCTACTGGACACCAAAGGGAAAAGCGGGTTAAATAGGAAACATTGTGGAAGTTGTAGAATGAAAGAGCTCCAAATCAGCTGATAAGAACGAACAGATCTCAACTCAGAGTTTAGGAAAAGCTGAACACCCTTGCATATATGCTGAACCAGATGGTACCTGCAACATGCACCTCTGCTTAGGCTTACATACATATGTTCCATAGTGGTGGGTGGCAGGAACATCAAGGTCATACCCAGATGGACCACAGATAGTCTAGGGCCACATAGATGAGACAAAATAGAGAATCTGACTCAGGAGGGTCTGGCAGCAGTGAGACCCAAAACACGAATCATACAACAAAAACAGCTTCCTGAACTCCTGCTTTAGGACCTCCCTTCATCCCAGGCTGCCCAACAGCAACTTCACACCCAGTGCCCTGGACTATAGCAGGGTTCACCCAAGCAAGGTGTGGAATGTGCCACTACAGGTGAAGAGGACTGAAGACAGAAAAGGAATGAGTTTTTGCTGGTTTCTTTTGCTTTTATCTAAACCTTTAGAATAAATTCAGTCCCTCCCTAGCTAAAAGGTCCCCAAGCACAATGGTAGAGGCTGCCAAGGAAGAGAACATACCACTTCTTTATTTCTTTGCCACAGCAAAACTCATCTCATGATGGCAACTCCCTTCTAGAGATGTATAATGAAAACACATTATTTCTCTTACAGCATAACCACTGATACACTCCTGGCTGGGTAGAAGAGGTGGGAGGGGAAAAATTACAGCAAATTTTTAAAGAAGCAAGTGTCAGGTGGAATTACACCAAGTCTCAGGCTTGGTGCTTGCACAGCGAGAGTAATGTTTCTATCTTTGCACGCCCATCACTTTAGTACTTAAATGCTCTGGGTGGTATCTGTTGGTGTTAGACAGCTGGCAGCATCTATTTATATAATTCCACTAGGCACACTAAATAGAAATTTTCAAAGACATAAAAATCAGCAAAGCACTTCACTGCCTTCTGAGACTTTGAAAATCTTTTAGAAAATGCTAGCTTTCAGATTGGGTGGCAAAGCTGCCTTAATCCCCAGATGCATGATAGTTTCTGATCCTTTGCATGCATCTAAACAAATTAGAGATCGTGACACTAAAAGATATCAAATCTTTTCAGCTACACTGGAACTTTGATCTATTGCTGCTTAGCTACCCAGCATGGGGAATCAACCAATTTGTAAAGCCTTGAAAACAACCTTACTTCCATAAGTATATATTCCTTAAAATTCTGCCTAAGGATGAAATTCTAGCATACCTCCACCCCAAAGTACTGTGCAACTTTCTTTAGGGAGCCATGCATTTGCAGATGCACAGACACCTATACTACAAGGTAGTATAGGTCAGGTATTTGTGTCAACCTGCATGTATTGATGCACCAGGTCCCATTAACCCACAGCACGTAATGGCAACAGAATCCTGGCATTGTGACTTCCCCTTCCCCAGACACATCTAGTAAATCTTCCTTCAAGTTACTTCACATAAAAGAGCAAATGGCACTGGACTAAGGGCTCACTTTATCTGACAAGTGACCAAGAAAAAACGTTTAAGAGCTTCTTCAAAGACAGTGTGAGTTCCTGTGTCAGTGGAATAGATAGCTTATCCCAGATGTTCAGGGCCTGCAAACCACAAGCATCTGCCACCCATTGCGAATTGTAGCTCCAGGCAGTCCAAAAATTAGCAGATTGGTTTCAATGAAATGCACATTTGCAGTCTGCCCTGGAAAGAAATGAGCACAAATACACAGGTGCCAAATTCTGAGCACATTTATACAAGGGTAGCAACGAACAGGCTGCTTTGTTGAGATGTTTTTGGCCAGACAAACCTACAGGAGAGGTCAGGGGTGGCCTAAGTTCAGCAAGCCCAAGCTGTGGGGCTGGATGGGAAGGCCCTGGCCCCATTTGGGGCAGTGCTTCATGCACAGCTCACTGCCCTCTGGACAAGCTGGCCAGACTCTGAGCAGCCTCTTAGCATGCAAACTGCAGGCACAGCCTCAGCCTGTCATCTGAGAGACTCACTCACAGATGCAAAGCTGAAGAGAGGTCCAGATGAATTCTGATTTAGTATTTCTCACCAGCAGTTCTGTGTGAGGCACAGCTGGGATGTGTTTTACCACCAGGCTCAGATCCGCTTCTCCTTTAAAACTACTCAAGGGACTTGGACTTGTAGTGTGTCACAGGCAGTTTATTCTGGGCACAGACTGCAAGGTGAGGTAAGAAAGTCACTGAGCAAGTAACACAGGGAACGATGCTCCCTGGCATAAAGACTCCGCAGAAGTGCTGCAGAGCTGACAGCCAGGTAGTCACTGGGACAAGAGAAGCCAATCTGTTAGCAGAGCCGAAAGTTCACAGCAGTAAGATAATCCTGGCACACAGCAGTACACCTTGCTGAAGTTTGTTAAGCAAATTCCACTCACTAGTAATTGCATTATGAAGTGTGATGAATGATATTTCTGGTTTTCAGTTTTATTACTGGAGAAATTTCAGATGGCTACAGGAACCAAGCAGTATATGGGAAAGAAAACAATACACCATAAAATGAGACCGAAGCACCGAGCCCCAGAACAGCACCCCACACAAATGCTCCTCCAGGGCAAAGTCTCCAAAGAAGGCAATGTTCTCAGCTAACTATCTCCTCCTGCTTTTTCCCCAGCCTACCACTATCACCTTTTATCTCCAGCATGGTGCAGAGTGCTACATCTCGTCCTGGAGAGAATAGCGAAAGGCAAGGGGAACCAAGGGGAGGAAAGGATGGGTGTGGGCAGCACAGGCTGCTCCACAGGCTGTCCCCTCCCTTGGCACCTACACTAGCTAAAACCCCCAGGGAGGACCTGAGAGGCAGGTGACAAAAAACACATGGGTGAAGAAATAACATTGCTCCCAGCTATGAGAAAATTCCAGTAGATGAAGAGGAAGGAACCATTCAAATTCCTCTCCTGGCCACACTGTCTGGCTGTACAAGACCCCAAAGGCTGTGGCACAAAGGGTCTTGCAGAGATCAGACCACATTTCTGACCATAACCAATAATAAAACTAACCCACAGTGAGTTGTATGATTAAACTTCAAGGCAAAAGGACTTTTTATGCACCTGCTGATGAAGATGTTGCTTAAGCCCAAGCAAATATCCTAGTTACCTGTAGGCACATCTGTAATGACCACAGGTAAACAAAAATTGGCCACTGCATCCAGCTCCTGGAAGGTCACTAAGGTGACCTTGTGAGTTAAGAAGCTTGATAGCCCTCCCACCTCTCTCTCCCCCCTTTAAAAGCTGCAATGGAGCTATTGTCATTACACCTAATAAAAATCTGTTTTATCCATTTAAAATTGTCAAAACAGACTTCGTAAAAGTAATGAGAAGTTCCAAGTCCACTTGTTCCAACATACACACAACTTGGTTAGTTAAAGGAAACAGGCTTAGGAGATACAGACACACAGAGTTAAGAGATTTTCTGGTTTCCATGATGGAAAAGGCTAGAGATAAACACATGCCTTTAAGAACCCCCCCAGCCTCCTCACATTGATCAAAACCAAACATTCTGGTGTTGAAACTTGCACTTTTTATAGGAGCCTCTTTGTGCAAAGCATTTGTTTAATAAAAGTTTGGAGAGGTGGACCTGCTCTGGGCATGGACTTTCTGTTGATGGAAGAATAAAAATCTTTTCTCCCTCCTCTGCGTGCACAGAAGCGGGTTAATGCCTACAAGATTTTCAGAGGACAAGGAGAAGAATTAGCACTGAGTGTGATGGACCTTCAAGCAAGATTCAGGAAAGCATGTGCCACACACAGACTGCCCAGCCCCTACCAGCCCCAGGCAGAGCCCAGCAGTGCTGATCCAACCACCTGCACCCCCAAAGCAATGAAAAAGGCAAAAGCCAAAGCTCATACACTAGCCCTGTCTGCCGTCTTGCAAATCAACCATCTGGGGGTAAAATAACCAAAAACTGCATAATAGAGCACTTAGTTTATTAGACAGTAACGACAGTGTGCACATAGTCTGGTATATCAATCCTAATTTACAGAAAGCTAATTAAGTGCAGTTTCCCTTCGCATAGCTTAAAGAAGACTAATGAAAGCAGAGAAGCATATCTGCAGAGCAGTTAGTCTTCCTACCTTTAACAGGAGCTAAAATAAACAGCCAGTGCAGTGGTAAGTGGCCTGTTGGTGAGGTGGAATTACCATCATGGCAATTAAAATGTTCACAGATCACAGGACTGCAACAGCAGTTTGTTTTTCTTTGTGCAAATACGTACATCTACGTAAAGGTGGTTGCAACAATTAGCAGAGAAAATGCTGTACATTTGGTGCTGCAAGGATTGGTACTAAATATATCAAATTTTGCCAGCTAAGCTGTTCAGAATTCAACATATCAGTTAGTTGAGCCATAAAATATAAACAGCTATGACACCATATGACAAGTCCCAGTGGTCAGGGCTCCATCTTCACTCAAGCTGTTTGGATCAAGATGAAGCATTCCCTTTGTACTACCAGCAAAGTTTCTGGCATGGCCAGTTGCTGGGCAAAGTTTGTGCGTGATCTTTTTGTAAAAGCAGCTTGGTGCTGCTAAGGGAGAAAAGCACCAGTTTGTACACAGAGGACAAAGCAGCACCCTGCAGCCATGCAAATCCTAACAACTGGATGACCTTCCCAGCCAGCAGAACTCAACAGCAGAGACACAGAGCCCAGACTTTTACCACTCTAACAAATGCTAACAACCATGAAAAGAACAGTTCAGAGTACTGCATGTACCCTACTAGAGCATCAGAAAGCCCATGATGAAACAAGATGCTGTCCTCACCAGTTGGAAGTGACCATTCCTAAAGAAGTGCAGTTCTAAAGCAGCAAGTATGAGCCAGCTATTTGGGAACAAGGGGAAGCAGAGAATAGAGGAAGAACACTCCAGATGCCATGAGCACAAGTCAGACGGGCAGTCTGTGTCCATGCCCCAGCCTTTCCTGATCTGGCTGAAGACATCACCAACTCAAAGTACTCAGTTTGGAACCCCAGCTTTGCCATCTGACAGAACATGGACTGTTCAGGCGCTGAGGTTGTTGGCAGAATTTACACTGCCAAGGACAGGATAGGGCAAGACAGGATATTTCAGTTGGAAGGCTGCAACAATGATCATCTAGTCCCAAATGCTCAACCACTGAGCTGACCAGGTTAAAGCATAAATTTAAGGGTGTTGTCCAAATGCCTCTTAAACGCTGACAGGCTTTGGAGTATCAACCACTGCTCTAGAAAGCCTGTTCCACTATTTGATCACCCTTTTGGTAAAGAAATCTTGCTCACATCACGTCTAAGCTTCCCTTGGTGCAGCTCTGAACCATTCTCATGCATCCTATCACTAGATACCAAGGAGGACACATCAACACCTCCCTCTCCACTTTCTCAGGAAGCTGACAGAATTAATGTCCCTGAATTCAATTACCTTATTTACCTCCCCATCTTGTTTTTTTCCCAAAGGCAGATTTCAGACTGAAGCAGTTTCCTGCAACATTTACAGGTCATTCATGAAAACCAACACATTCAAAACAACTACAAGAGAACAAAGAACACATCAGAAGCTGCAGCACCCAATACCCTCGAAGCGGTGGCCAAAACCTGCTGTCTGTGAATTCCCAGCACATAAGTACTGCACAACAAAGATTCAAGTAGCTCAGTGGATACTCACACACTGACCACCCTGCCCTGCCCAGGCTCACTGCTCACAGCCCACAATCCTTCCAAATGTCCAACAGCTCCTGAAGCAACAAGTTAAAATCTTTTGTAGAAACATTAAGCACTTCTAAAGACCGTGTTGCTGCAGTTGGAGGTGAGACAGTAATGACCATCATTTTGTTTAGGTAGTGCAAGCCTTCTTTAAACTCGAGTGTGTCAGTGTTAGGGCATTTACAGTAGGAATGACTGCATGTCTAGACACTCGCAGCACATTTACATTCTTCTCAGGACTCCTTGGATTGTCCTGTTCTCTCCACTCTGTGAGTCCATACAATAGCCTGGTGGGAGTGAAAGCTCAGCCTCCTGCTTTACCCTTATTAGCTCCAGCTCAAAGCCAGGATTTTAAATTAAACACAGCAAAGGCACTTTTAGAATCTTTCAGGTAATTTCTAAGACCCTGCTGAGCTCCATCCTGCAGAAGTTAAACAGATATCATTTCTCAGAGCTGGAAACAGTTGTTTTAATTTGGGAACAGGCATAGTAGAGCTGTCAACTCTCTCCAGTGAACACTACTAACATTTTTTCACACAAAAGTCCAATTGTTATGGCAACAACTAAAATCAATCTCATTCTTCAATCACAAGTAAACCCAGTTCAACCACAGGACCTATTCCACTGATGTTCATTACTCACATGGGGATGAAGGACTCTTCCGTTGAAAGACATTTGAGAGAACAATCAGTGCTTGAATATTTTAGAGACTTCAACATCCCACTCCTTAAGACATCTATTACATTTAGTATCTACCACATTTGTCATGCTTGATGCTGGCAGATTTTGGATAAAACCCCAGAGTGGCTCCTACCAAGACAGATTCTTAAAAGGAATAGATTAAGAAAAATATGCATGCAGTAATAGTACTCTGACAACTCTCTGAAAGCACTATGAATACCCTGTAACACACTGATGAAGATACCTGACACATCACAAAACTCTTTTTGCATGGTGTATATATTTAAAAATGAAATGAAATCAAAATAATTGGAAGCAAAGCCTGGCTCCTCCATACACTAACTGTTACAAGGCTCCACAAAAATCCAGCACAGCATAAAATGCACTGAAAGTCCAACTTTCTACATCAAGTCAATAATGTTCTTTTTAATTTCTCCATGTTTATCTTAGCTGATGTCCTGCTCCTGATTCAGAAAACAGACTGTGGTCCAAGAGAGTGACAATGAATCTTGATGTATTACACATCTACAACACTAAACATTTACATTTCCACCAGGGACCGCTCACTGGATTGCCAAACCAGAATCAATTATTCCTTCTATATATTCATGGCCACCAAGCAAGAAGAAAGACAGAAAAAAGAGCACTGCAGTCTTGTAAAGTACATAAATAGCTCGAAAAGCCAACATATATATAAAAGAGATGAGAGCCCCTGAGAGACGAAGTACCAACAGTATTTCCTACAAGTCATGCTGTAATTGTGCCACAAATATAATGAGGTCTCTGCACCACTACTATCCCACGCAAGTAGGTGGAGTGTAATTGAAAATGCACTTGCATTATATAAACTACTTTAATCATAGATGCACAGAGCTAGAAATGGAAGAGACATTAGGTCATCCCATCCCCAGAGGTCAGAGCCAGACTCCTCACAACAATACATTTGCAAGGACTCTCTCCAATGTAGTATTAAGCATCTTCAGTGATGGAGTTTCCAATGCTTTCTTTAGCAGTTTATGCTACAGTCTATTTTAGGCTGGACAGGAAAGGTTTCCTCTTTGTTTCACCTTACTTGTCCTCATAAAACCCCTTCCCATCCTCCCACCACCCTCAATGATTCTAATTTTTTTTTTATTTCAGTCTGCATATTTTAACTATCAACTGCTGTATCTTCCACAAACTTCTGGTTTCAGTTTTGGCAAGCAAACATTGAACAGTTAATCCTTCTTTGTAAATCAATCCTTCATCTTCCAGAACATTTGTTAGTCTTTTCTGGACTGCCCCACTTGTAATCTATGCTGTGATACCTCCAATAGAGCTCTGCTTCATACACCTGCACGTGTGTCATCTGTATTATAGAATCATAGAATAGTTTGGATTGGAAGAGACCTTAAAGATCATTGAGTTCCAACCCCCCTGCCATAGGCAGGGACACCTCCCACTAGATCAGGCTGCTCAGTGCCTTGTCCAGTCTGGTCTTGAACACCTCCAGAGAGGGGGCATCCACAACCTCTCTGGGTAAGCTCATCTTATGTATGATCCACTGGAATTCAGTGACAAATGGATTTTTTCTCAAATCAATTTAAGATTTTATCCTCATCTCCCTCTGTTTTCTTTCCATTTCTTTTCACAAAATAGGCAGCCAGATGGAAGCAAGACTGTATGTGTGACAACCTAGTTGCAAAAGTTATTACTGCTTTCTACAACTAACAGATTCTTAAACAAAGCATGCTTAGATGGCCTACATGATCAGCACACAATAATCCTGCCCAATTACACATCATGGATTCTGCTTTAAGCTGCACTTCCAGCGACCACGTGTACCTTCCTGAAAGGAAAAACACCACTGAAGTTGCCAGTGTGTCTGTGTACACCAGCAACTGGTAACAACAACATCTGAGAGCGAGAACCATGTATCATTTTGTACAAAACAGTGTCACCACAACTGCTGTAGCTATAGTGTAGTAGAAAATGTTATGAAAACAGAGTGGGGGACCTGAAGAAGCCAACCAGAAGCAAGGAACTGAATCATATCACTCTGACAGCAGCACTGGATTTATTCAGTTCTACTTACTCAGCTAATGGGTGAGGATGTAGCTAACGCAAGCTCTCCTCACCAAACCAAGAGGTGTAATGTTCCCCAGACTGCCTGGACAGCAGAGTACCCAGAGGAGATATAGCCATCTTCTGGAATCACTCCTGTTAGAAAGGGACTAGATCTGATATCCCTAAACATCACTGAGTAATCCTTTGTATGCCTTCTATCTCCCTGTGGAGAACATTAAATTAGTCACAGCACAGCTCAGTGAGAGGGCAGAGATCATAATCTGGCTCTGTTTGTGTCTCCTCTCCACGCCAAGATAACAGTCTGTAGAAATTGTGCTTATACATTTGCTAAACAAGTAATTTCTCAGTTTCCATCAGAAACCAGAGCATTTTTACATATCCTATTATAGCTGAGTAAGTCCTGTTCTACTTAACACTCACTTTTTGTAGTGGAAAATCTCCAGGAAACAAGCTATTTAATGATGTTTTATCTGACTTGCACTCATTTCTAACTAAAGCTGTCCACCTGCCTTGAAAAGACATCTGTTTCAGAGGCTGATTGCTTTGCTCTAACACCCCTCACACAGCTCAAGGCTGCCATTTTTGCTATCACCTCTAATTTTATCAGCCAATAATCTCCTTGGACATCTACAGTGAAGAGCATGCTGTCAGAACTTTACTATAAGCAATGCTGCTAGTCCCTGTCACCAGTTGTAACACTCCTTAGGAAAGAAACAAATAGTGGGCAGAACTCCAGAGCAGGTACCACTGGCTGCTGCCAGTGCTTTCCAGTTACAAGCAGTGCTCCAAAGAGGACACAGACACAGCAGAGCACCTCCACTCTTCTTCCCTTAGCAGCCAAAAGAAGGATGCCACATTTCTGAATGGACAGCTAAAATTACAATTTAGCCTTCAATAATTAGGATAGTTTTAGATTAGTTGCAACCAAAAGTCACCACGTGCAGAAATACCAAGATGCAAAATTTAATCAAAAGCTTCTCAGTCTGCAAGAGGACAGTTCATTAACTCTCCACTGCAAGAGAATCAAGTGAGTATTAATTGTCTCCTGCCAATGCAACAGATCCTTGCTGTCCTGATATCTGATGCTTTCCAGGACCTGAAGCCTCAATGGGAGGAACGGACAGCTATGAGGGACCCCAGCAGAGAAAAAGACTGATGGGAATCTCATGAAGCTTGAAGGGAAAAGTAAAATCTGCACATGACGAGGAATAACCTCATGCACCAATACAAGCTGCAGACCAACCAGCTAGAGAGCAGCTTAGCAGAAATTAACTTGAGATCCTGATGGACAAGTTGACTCTGAACCAACAACATGCCTTCCAGCAAAGACAGTCAACAGCCTTCTGGGTTACATTAGGAAGACCATTGCCAGCAGGTCATGAGATACTACCCCTAAATTCTTCCCCTCTGCTCAATACTGGTGAGACCATAGCTGCAGCACTTCATCCAGTTCCAGGCTCACCAGCACCAGGAAGACATCAATATACTAGTGTAAGTTCGCTGAAGGGCCTTGATTATGATTAAGAAATTGCAGCATCCAACCCAACTTACAAGGAAAGTCTGAGACAGTTGGGACTTTTCTGCTTCGAGAAGATAAGTTCAGGCAGGGAGATCTTAACGTGAAAATATATGTGATGGTAGGGAATAAAGATGACAGACTCTTGAGTGTTATCCAGCAGCACGATGAGAGAAAATGGGCACATGATATAGGAGATTCCACTTCCAGATAAAAAAACACCATGTTTTTACTATAAGGGTGAACTGAACCCCAGAATACATTCTTCAGAGGCTTTGTGCAGCCTCCATCTTTGGAGATATCCAAACTCCAAATGGACACAGCCCTGAGCAGCTTGCTCTAGCTGACCCTGCTTTGAGCAAGGGGGTTGGAGATGATCTCAAGATGTGCCTTCCAGCCTCAACCATTTGGCAGTTCTCAGGAGTTTGGAGCTGCTCAGCTGAAGTTAGTCAGTTTCTGCTCCTTAGACCACATCCATCTTGTAGATATTTCAGAGTTTCTTGCCACAGCACCCCTTCTCTGCTCAGTATTTTTAGCTCATTGTTTTGTATTTTGCCAGCTGAGAAACTGCAGTTTGTAATTTTACCTTCAGCTTCATATTTCTTCTTAAAAGTGAATACAATGTCCTGTTTATAATAATAAAATCACTAGTTGGCAGCATGACATCAAATGGAAAAAGAGAAAGCAACTGGAAAATTTAGAGCAAGCAATTTTGAGTGCCAAGTTTCACATTTGTAATAGTCCAGCGGAGGTCAACAGGCTCACTTATTATTAGGCAAATGGTAAAGAAATAGATACCCTCAAGTTCTTCCATGTTAGACTATATAAACCATCTCTACTTGAACAGGCTCTAGTGCTTTCCAAAAGAGTGATGTTACACATTTTCCAAAGTAACACCAACAATGGGAGACCAGCAAAAGGCAGAACTGCTTTGCAAAGAAGGGCCTTTTTTCTCTCTCCAATATTTAGGTTTTTGTTTCCCACTATGATTGGACTTTCCTGGCTGTAGTTTCTTGTCCCAGTTAAGCAGTAAAGGAAACAAAAAGATATGAATGAAATTAGAAACATTTGGAATGAGTCTTAGAAATAGCTTTTGGGTTTCTGAAATTCACAGCTACACCTCTTCAAAGGGCCTCCTCCTCTTTCAGCCCCTCTCTTCTGCACCCATCTTTGAAATCTGCATTTCCTCCTTTGCCCTGACTCCTCTCCTATTCAGGGGCTGCATTTTTCCCCCACACCACTGAAACACTAAATGCAAAGCAAAGCAAACAAGGAAACTAAAATTACATGTTGAAATACTGGAAAAGACCAGAGAACTGTTGAAATTTTGTACCCATCAAAACTTGTCTCTTTGACACTTGTCCTCCAAGGTTTCTCTGAAAGCAGAAACCAAACCTTCCTGAAACTTCTAATGACAAAATATCCATTCCAGTCAACCTTAATAATAAATAAAATGAGAACTCTGCCCCTATCTGTATTATCACGTTTAAAGTGTCTGGAAGGGAAGTTTCCTCAACCACTCTCCTCTGATATATAATGAAAATTCAGGTTCTCCATAAAATGCATCTGCAGTATGTAGTGTCAACATCTAGTATTTGCACAGTGCTCTTCACTAGAAATTTTTGGTGCTCTTTACAAGAAATAAGCTGGGACTGCAGGAAATGTGTAGATACATCCATGCCGGTAAAAAGCAGATGTGCATGGCAAAACTCTGCACTGGTGGCAGAGCAGAGTGTTAAATCAGCTAAAATATTTCAAAGCTATCCACAAGGTTTGGATCTTTTCTGCCTTAAGTAATATTAAAATATTATGTAAACCTAGAGAAATGAGGGTAAAAAAAAAGATCTCTTGGAAGCAAACCTGCACAGGCTGTGTAGGTGAGATCACAGTTGCTATCCAAACAGACTCTGCATGGCAAGAGTAGGCTTCCTGTAAAACTGAAAGACTTGCAGGAAGATCAATGAATATATTTACAAGATGGCATGGACAAAATATCCCTCTCCTCCCTCTTGCCCAGCCTCGGCAGCTTGGTGAAACACATTGTCTCACTTTCCTATAAAACCACATTCCCAAATGCCTCCACTGCAGAAGCTTGACCTCTGTGCTCTGTGCACCAAATCACTCGGGACACCAGTTAGCAGAAGACAGGTTGATCCTTTCATGGAGGAAAGGGTCATATCCCATGGCAAAAGCAAGCAAAAAGTTACTTCAAGAGGAAGAAACATCCCAAAATACAAGACCACACTCAGGTCTGTTCCAAATCCCAAAAGCTCAATGCATGACCCTAGAAATTAATTTACAGCTCTGGAGATTTACTACAGATGGAAGTATTTTTAAGCCAAACTCTAACTTATGTTTACTCTCATCAGGTGAGCAGTGTATAAACTGAATTAGGATGAGCTATTTAGAAGAATTACCATGGCTGTTTCAGGAGCAAAACTGAAACAAACCTTATTTCACTGTAATTTATTTTATGTTGTATGGGGGAGGCTGACAGATCAAGATGCACAAAGAACAGCAGAGATGGGCACACACAGAGGCCAGTGTCATTGGACACAGTGTGAGATCCCCAGGAAGACAAGGCATAGCTCCTGTGTGCAGCCAGACCAGACATCCCAAGTCCAGGTGTCTTCTTCTGGATGCCAGTCCAAGTCAGTGTTCACCAGCTACTTGTACCACATCACACACCACATTTCTTTCTGGCAATATGAAAGCTAATATTTAATACCACGTTAAAGCCAAGCCACTCCGGGACTTGTCAGGAACAGCCTCTGAGCGTCTGATGGTTGAGACCAGTCCAGGTGCCCAACTGCAGATGCCCATTCTGCTACAATTCATGATAGACTTAGTAAAAAAACTCTTTGTTTCTGGGTACATAAACCCTTCACTGTGAGAAAACTAAAAAGAAGAGTCTTCTGTATTTTACTTTTCATAACTAGAATTCTTGTGTTATTTCCTTATGTTTTTAGACCACAGACTAGTTAGTCAGCAGCGTGGCAGTTGACATTAACAGGATTAGTAAATTAAGCTCAAATAATCGTCCTAAAAACCTTGACTGTTAAATGTTTATATTTGAGACGATCAAAAGGAAGTCTACTTTGTAGTGTGCACTGTGGTCAGGAAGGGGCAGAGAGGGATTTAAATGGCTTAACTGCAAAACTGTTATCACCTTGATAAGTCCCAGTGTAATAATTCTGCAATAAAAAACAAGAAATGCGCTTGGAATTTGTTTCCAAAACTGATCGTCTGACTGGATACAAGTCAAGCTCTTTATTTGCTTGAAAGAACTCGGTCAGAAGAAACAGAGAGCACTACTGAAATGTAGTCAAGAATATAAAAATAAGTACTTTCCAGTGACTTCCAAACTGTGGCTTTCACTATCTGCAGTTTTTTTTTAAAGCCACTTGAAGCCTACAGTCAGGATCTGATATCTGAGCATAACCACTAGCTAATCAGGAGTGTGATTCTCCCCTGAATTATTCCCTTGTATGATACTGGGAATCCAACAAAGCCAAAGCAGCAAGGAGATCCTGGGCTACAGTGCAGAATTAGGTCCTGTGTAGCATCTGGAGCTCACATACAGGCAGAAATGGCTGCAGTTTATCAGCTTATACACTCAAATTGCTAATGTTCATGGCAACAACGCAGATAAAATAATAGGGAGAGGTGTTTGTAGCTACAAATAGGTGTTTGTACCAGTGCAGTGTCTTGAGGAATCAGGCTCATGGTGCAGCTTCACCACAGCAACAAGCAAGAAAGAAATTAATCTGCCAGTTAAGACAGGATGCTTGAGCACAAGCAAGGATTAGAGTGGAACACACTGTGCCATCTCAATAATGTATTTAGTGTTCATATTTTTACAATGTGAGGTTCTAAACAAATAACTGTTCTTGTGTGCTTGAATTTATTCTAGAAAGGACATCGCTCAACTTCGAAGCACAGGAAATCCACTTGTTTCGAGTAGACCAGCAATGTCAGTGTCTACCACCCCACAGATCCATGAGTTCCAAATGCTCACTAAGCTTTGGGAGCATCACTAAGTTACATGGATGAGTAATGTGAGGCTGGGAAACAGCCAGGCTGCATGGGGAGACTGCATTTGCCAGCAGCTAACCTGATCAAGAGTCTTCATAAACTCCACGACACCGGTTCTTCAAAACAGAGAAGAATGTTGAGACTAGATGGGAAAACACAGGACAGTCTCTACCTGTGCTAAGGTTTCAAAGGAACAATGTCCAGAATCATTTGATCTGCCAGGCATTCAGAAAATCTCTGCTGTAAAACTACCACTAAAATATGTAATACATTCCAGACAAAAACATAAATCTTTCAGATTCAGGTGCCAAACAGCAAATTTTCAGTTTTCAGTAGTTCTTTCGAGAAAAGGCCTCTATGTCTCAAAGAAGTAACTCTCCAAATAACATCTTCTGGGTAAACAGGTTCTTTCAAAAGCAATTTCTTTCCATGCTAGGATAGTTAACACGTATTGAGTACATGGAATAAACTAAGTGCCTTTTCAAAGGGTGATGAAAACAAGACAAAGCAGCACAACCCTGCCCAACCCAAGGAGAAGCATCAGACCCCACTTTTTTCATTACCTTAAATCTCTTCTTTTGGCCAGTTCTCCTGGTGGGATAACCCAGGGCAGGCTCTGGGGAAGACACGCCAGAGCTTCAGGGGGAAAGTCAGAGAAATCTACACCGTACTCTGTCAGGATCCCTTCCGTTTCGGGCTCGATCTCCCCAGCCTGCCCAAGACTTTTGGACAACTGCCTGCAGAAAGAAAGGAAAGAATTCTTTTTTAAAGTGTATAATTACTACTGTCATGTTGTTTCTGTCCCCACAGAGAGGCTGCTGAGCCCTTAAACATGCTCTTTCACCCATTCGCTTCTCCCTAAGCTTTGGCAGAGGACTTAGCAGGAATTCAAACCATACCATGACTTATGTCTGCTTAGAGATGAAAAAACACCAGCCAGACAGTGCTGTGGGCCCTTTTGTGCATCTCATTTTAAGGAGATGTTTTATATTATTAGGTTTAGCAGAGGTAAGAAAGTGTCAAATTTTAGATAAAACATACACACAGCGTGGATAAGAAAAGCACAGCCCTCCATACAGGAATCTCTAGCTTTACGTTTGACTGGCTGCCTTGAGATACTCCTTCATCTCCTCACCACTGGAAAAGCTGACTTGGCTCCAACTACTCAAAATGGAGAACAGATTCCCACCAAATCCCAGACAGTTCTGCAGGAGACAGCTCTCAGGGAGCTCAGCACACTGCTCTACACCCCAAAGGATATGTGTCTCCGCTTGGCAAAACTGATGCCCTATGAAAACAGAAGTGAAGAACCCTTACTGCCCTCCTCACAGGAATCACCAACACAGCCATGCCCACAAATCATCTTTCCAACCATTTTCCAGGCCCTAAACATTCACAGTAGTTCGTCCCTCCCCAGCAGAAGCCTCTGAACCAGGAGCCAACTGGAGAGCAGCCAGCACTCTAGAAGCAAGTCACAGGCAGGGGAAACTGTCCCCCACATGCTAATAGTCTTTGATGAAGCATTCCACACGTGTGGATGAGGCTGCTGCTCTATTACGCTTAGAGAAAGTTTCCATCTGCTCCAGTGTAAACCCATCACGCATTTGTCTGAGCATTTTCGGTGTCAAACAAACATTTGGCACTGGACACAGCACAGGACTCCAAAGGAATGGGACGTTTGTTCCCCCCCTATCTGGTTACAAATACTACATGAGAATCCCATGGTAGCTCCCCTTGTCCACTTTTTCACCCTTAGCCTGCTCTACACTACACAGAGGTAAATTATGATTATTTTTTTAATATACTGCCATTAGGGCAAATGGGACATTACAGTCAATAGAGATAACATTCCTGACCAAAGAAAATTACAACTGAAATTAAGGCATATCCATCAAAATATGATACAGAAGAGAGGGGCAAAACCAGCCACTCTAATAAGTGTTTTTCCACTGCATAACATACACAGTCATTATATTGATCCTTCTGCTTCAATTCCAATGAGTGAGAAAAGGCACTAATTGCTTTCCTAAATTGGGGCCAAAAGAGTGCACCTGTCATTTGGACCAGCAAGATGCTCTCAGGGCTTCAAATGGGCCATAAGCCCACAGAACAAACCTCATCCATTCAGTGCAAGCCCATCTCCTTTATGGGAGCAAAGCTCTCTCTCCCCACAACGGGAAGAGCTACACAATAAAGCTGTCACATGGTGTGACATGCTGGAAAGGATTGCGCACTCCATGGCATGGCAAATTGCAGAGTTCACATTGCCTAGCTTTAAAATAAAAATGAAAACAAGGATAAAAGATATTTCCCCTCCATTGTTTCAATTTTATGGGTAAACTGTATGGCAGAAATACATGCACCTCTGGCACTGAGGACAAGCTCTCTCCTCCTTCAACTTGGTCCAGCCTGATCCTTACTTTAATGTAAATAAACGAGGCATTAGTTTTATCTCTCTCTCTAAGCAATAACAACAAATCAAAGGAATCACCACTTCATTCCTATCACCTGGTGCAGAGCTGGGAGTCTGAGCAAGGATGAGCCATGAGTCCAAAAGGCCCACCAGTACCACCAAGGACAAGCCCGTGGGTCTGTATGGCCCATCAACATCACCACCAAGGATGGGCTGAAAAAACATATAAACAGGAAAAGAGAGGACATGTTGTCCAACCAAAAAGAAAAGGCAAAGCCTTGAATATCAGGTGTCCTTTCTCTTGGGAGGGGCAGGGTTGGGAAGTGCACGAGGAGGGCAGCTGGATGCCTGCACCACAGGTCATGGAAAGCACCTCCAAATGCCAGAGTGCTTTCCAGCTCAGTCTTGAAATCCATGTTCCCTTGATCCGTTTACTGAAATTAGATTACGAACCATAAGGGGTTTACCCAGAGGTTTGATATAGGACTAATATTTTTTTAATAGTAATTAACATTTGATTTACAGTGTTTCAGGGAACATTTTCCAAGTACCTTGAAATAAAAAGTGTACAACTGGCTTTAATTGGGGCCATGTCACAGTCAGGCAGACATGATGACTTGCATCAGAGCAGAACCTGACAGGACAGCATGTGATCAAAGGTAGCACATACAGGATCACCGATGGCCCTGGAGTAACGGCCAGGCTGCAAAACCACTTATGGGGTTGCACGGCCACCAAGGGCAGCAAGAATAGTTCAAGAGGCTTATAAACAACAACAGGCACGGGGCCCAGCAGCCGTCAGACATTCACTCCCAGGGAGTCACGGTGTCTGCGACACCCCTGGCTTGCATGTATCTTTTTTTTTGGAAAAAAAAAAGTTAAAAGGTAAAAAACCAAAATCTAATGGCTACAGACGCAAATATTTCTGCTCTGTGACGCTGATGGGGAAGCATTAGAGCATGCCACAGGGTTCCTTGAATACCCATGGACTGATGTCAGAGACAGCAGCACACACCAACAAGGATGTGCCATGACCCACTGAAGCTGGCTGTCCATGTAAGTGTAGCTGGGACAGAGCCACACTCATGCTGCCATTTTCTCCTTCACAATGACACTGATGGCTTTTATTTGGCCACTCATTTCTACCAATATTCAAGCCCTCTCTACTCCCCACACTGAACTGAAACTGAATGTTCAAAGTTTACATGATAAGAATTCTCCAAAAAGACAAAGCATAATTACACAAGACTTGTTTCCTTTGGAAAGCTGGGCAGGCTCCCAAATGAGAGTGAATAACTTCCATGGGGACATAATCTTACTCAGTCTCTCCTGGAGCAGACTACATCATCCTACACGGAGGGTTTCTTTCAGCAGCAAGAAAGCATCCTACACATCAATAAACCACCACTCCTAGAGAAAGCCTGTACAGCAGCAGGAAAGGAGGTAGCAAGGAAAGCAATTTAGATGGTCCCACCACCAAGGGCTTGCAGGCAGAGCTGCATAGGCTCAATAAAGCCTGAAGAGACCAGTGGTGATGGGGAGATGTCTGTAGGGCTGAGTATCATGGAGCCAGAGGGAGCTGTGTCACAGAAATCCCAGTGCTCCAAGATTGCAGTCCAGCCCCACTCCCATAATGGAGCTGTCTCCCTTTGACTACTGGACCATTTGACACCAAAGAGCAGGAGCAGCATGGTGGTCCCCATGAAGGTGGAAGCATTTCACACTCTGGAGCAGTATGGGGATTAGCTGTGCTAGGGGAATGCAACTTTCCTGAGGGAAGGTGTTCCTACAAGAAAGTGTTTTTCTGACAGAGCTACACTGAGAATGAAACCTTCCCTGATGCCTTACAGTGAGTTACACAAAGTAGCCCATTTCCCCTCACATCAAATATATTTGTGAATCAGAAAGACCAGAATAAAATGCCAGAGATTAGAGGAATTCAAGCAATTGGATGGTTTCAGAAAGAGCAACCTTTCATTTTATTGCAAATGCTGTCACAAATCTTGTCACTTCGACAGATCAGCATCTAAGGCCCTGAGCTAAAATAGCCATAAGATCAGTGTGACACAGAGAGAGTCAGTGATTCAACACTTTACTACTAATTTAGAGGGTTTTTTAACAGTCTCATCCATCACCATACGTGAGTGCAAAAAAAAAAGATTCTGCCTTAACCATCTCCAAAACTGTAGAGCCGTCTGGACTAGTTCTCCAAACAGCCCAATAATGAACAGAATTTCCCCATAAAACCAATGTACATGGCATACTTGCAATATTTACCTGTAAAAGTACCTGAAGCAGGTACATTTAAATGGTATTTCACTGCTATGGTAAAATCACTTCACATAGTAGCATCACCAGCAGGACATGGAGCCACAAGTTCTTCCCTGGTCCTTCCCAGAGCAGTAGGAGAAAAAGGGTGGCATTGAGAGGGGACAGTGTCTTACTGGTGACCACCAGGTGGCAATCAAGACCCAGAAACGCACCCCCCTCCCCAAAGGGACCTCCAGGGACAGTCAGGTTGCCCCTGTACAGGTGACCGCCCTAGGTGGCCAGAGCCACTGCCAAGCTCTTGGCTAGGGCATCCCACTGCTCCAGACACATGTGGTCACTGTGTAGACCAGACTAAGCCATAAACCGTGTTTGGAAATGCAGCACTGAACTTCCCAAGGATAAAAGAAAGCTAGGGAAGGTGCTTGGTGAACCTGGGGGAGTTCAGCTGCAGGATGAAGAGCACCTGGAAACACCCAAGTCATCCAAGGGGAATGACTACCAACTATGGAAGGAGTTTCCCCTTGTACTTTCAGCTGACTTAGATGGTGCAGGTTCATCAGTCCAGATACTTTTAAAACCAAAGTCTGCATGAAGTCTGTGCGCAGAACTAAGGAGTGCACAAGAAAGTTCAAAGAGAAAAAGCACACAATGAGCTGCAGATCACCTGCTTTTCTCTCCTTCAGGTGGGCCATGACTAGCAAATTCACCTTATAATCAGCTTATAAACTATCCCAAAAGCAAATAGCAATTTTTGAGACCTTAGCCTATCCAGGTTTAACCAGCTGTGTATTTAGAGTTAGAAACAAAATTGGTCACCAAGATTTTATGCTCCCATCTCCACAAGGCACTTAGTGAAGTGCAAAGGAGCACTGAGGAAATGGCTGTGTATAAACCCTAGACAGTTCCTTTCCTGACAACACCCTTTACATCTTGGAAAGTACCAAAACAGCCAGATGAGAATATGCAATGTTGTAAGAAGCGTAGATTAAAGAGACAAAAGTTTGACAATGAAAAAAACCCAAAAAACATTACCCTATCCTCCTAATTTCCCCGTTCTCACTGAAAAGGGGGTTGTCCATAACAAGAAGCCAAGCAGTACAGTCACCCTCCAGCCTTTTCTCTGTTGGAGTCCAAGAAGACAAAGAAAATCCCTGCCAATTAGATATTTAGTCACAGTGAAGGCCATAGCAGAGCCAGGCCCTAGTCAAGTGAAACTCATAGAGAGGCCACTCTAGTTCATGCACTGCAGTTTAGCTGGGAAATACTGAGTGACTTAATGGCTTATGTGGCTGTCAGGATTTAGAGATGAAACTTGCCATTACAAGGCTCATGAAGCAACTACAACTGATAACTTTGTCATTTGAACACAGCATTGTCACAGGTCAGATCCACTGACTTGGGATCACCAACTAAACCAGGACTACTCAGTTTTCCCGAGATAAATAGATTTATCATTGTCCACCATTCCTCACAGAGAAACACTCACCAGGAAACAGTGTGGCCACTCTGTTTGGGAGCTTGGCACACTGCAGCCCTTCCCAAGAGTGAAAATGCTCAAAACTATAGGGTCTTTTTCAAAGAGAGGCAAAATGAACTTGCAAAGTCGATCCAGCCCAGTACAGGTCATTTCTGTAGCCTTGGCTTAAAGTCTTTTCCTTGGAGAAGGCAGTGCCTGCAATTTGAAATCCAAACAACTCTGGCTCTCCAGCACCTCCTGAAATGCACAGAGAGTAACACCCTTCCCATCTGCTTCAGAAGTGAACAATCTTCTCTTGATTTCTAGCACCCTTCTGTGAAGCAATGCAAATTTAAAACCACAAAAATCTGTGATTGCTTTCTACCTCTTATCAGTAAAAGCTTAAAAAACAAAGATGATTCTTTGAGCTACCGATTCTCTTACTCTAGCAGAAGTGAAATGCCTACACACCATGTACTGCTCTCACATAAAGGGAAGAAAGACTGGAAGGCTGCCAGCACCCCAGGGTGCTCATGCTGGTCAGGCTCAGTGCCTGGATGTTCCTTCTAGACTGCAAGCTCTTCTGAGCAAAGACCATAGGGGCTCATTAATGCTGTGATGTGCCAGCAAGCTGAAGCAAGCACCAAAAGAAACCAACATTATGTAGCCATGAGATTAACTAGCCATGAGATACCTTTACCCTTATCACAGTCATTTCCACCAAATACCAGAGGGCTACAAGGCAAGTGTCTTATAAACAGATTCCTGTCTCCAATGTGTGTATCAAACCAAGTCAAACAAAGAGAACCGACTAGAAATCTGAGTCATCTTCTGATGGCAGCTACATACCCCGTTGCAAAGTTGCTGTCCTCCTTCCAGTCCACTATGCGACAGATGAAGAGTATATTGGAATAGTCCTCAGGCCTGGCCACAAAGTCTGGAGGGCAATCAGCCAAGGAAACATAGGCCCTAGGCACTCTGTGGTCCACAGGTGAGAACATGGCACACCTCCTGAAGAGGTCACTATTCTTGTCTGCCAGAAGCTTGATGAAGCCTGTAGCTGCTCGGGAATGTTTCTTCTCCAAAATATAGACCACCTGGAAGAGGTAAAGGTTTCAACAGTTAGCATCTGCAGAGAAACTTATTTGCTTTAACAGAATGGGGATACACAGAGGCTCAGCGAAATATCTGGAAAAATCACCTGGCCTATATCATGTTTTGCTCATGTGTGTATATGTGTGTACGTGTATTTTTTAACCAAGTACCTATTTACAATGCATTTTCCTTGCCATCTTGCTCATGGCTATAGAGGAGCTAAGTGCCTTCCAAGTGCTAGCTCTCTACAGCAATTTTCTTGATTGCAGAACAAAACCAGACAAGAAGCAGATGCTTCCAAAAGCGGGGAATTAGCCACAACATACAAGCAACTCCTGTAAAATCTTTCATTTGTATCCCCGGCCTGTGATTTCGACATTCAGTGCAGAACAGGCCAGTCCAAAAACAGTGCCGCTGGTGGATCCAAGGCTAACCACAGGAAAGGATGTGCTGTGGGGAATTTGGCAGTTCTCTCCTTCTCTCTGTGCTTTCTGAAGTTAGGGGTTATTTTACCTTTATACAAGATGGCTTTGAAAAGAATAATAAATTACAATATCACTAAATAATTGTTCCAGAGAGGTGTTCGTCCAGGCTGTATTTTTGTAGACTATAATAAATCACTGGATAACAAATGTTATAGCCGATTTCCTAAGCTGATGCAGCTGAGTCCTTCCAGAAGGATTCAGGAGCTGCACCTCTGTGCAGTTCTCAGCACTGGAATTGCCACGCTGGATGAGACCAAAGGGCAGCCTGGCCCAGAAGAAGGACCAGAATTAGAGGCAGCAAAGAAAAGCACAAGACATGGAAGAGCTATGACCCAGCCTGACCCAGCAGTCTTTTTCTGGTCTCTTAACATTCAGAGATTGACTCCAGTCTTGAACCAATAGCACTAGCAGCCTTTCCAAAGGCCTGTAAGAATTAATTCTGACAACTTTGGATATCCTGATGGTCATATTAGTATCCAATCTTTCTTCTGAATCTTGATAAATACTTTCGTGTAACAAACAAGAGGAATTTAAACAAGGATAATTTGTAAAAATAACAAGAGACTTGATTTTTATCAGATCAGACAATTATTCTCTTTGAAACGGGGAATGAGATTCAAAGATCAACAAATGAAGATTACATGGAGGTCAGGGCTAGTCTCCTTCAGCTTCTGGGAATGCTCATGTGCTTGTCTGTCACTCTCTGCAGTCTTACCTTGGCTGTCCTTTGAAGACACTTCTCTGGGAGCAGACTGGGATCAGGCCCCTTGGGTTCATCATCTTGCTTTGTTCTGTGCACACCATCAAGCTCAACATCCATTCCTGCATCAAACAAGACAAACACAATAGTCAAAGCAGCACATTTCTATCTCAAAACCACTTCAAGGCCTTTGCTGTAAACTACAATATCAGGCATATATAGTAGACTTATTTGAAAGGACAAAGCTCTCTAAAGTGTTAAAACAGCCAAGGGTGAAGAAATTATTGTTTCTCCAGACTACCACGGAGATCTGATATATGTTAACTTACAATTCAGACCTTCTGAAAAAAAACAAAAATCAAAATCGATCCAAACTTTACAATTATATCAGCCATAATAAACAAAATGGTGGAAAACACATTCTGTTTGTTAAATACTAAGAACTACATGAATTTCCTGGCATTTCTTAGTTGGAATCATTAAGAATTACATAAATAGTCTGTTAAGTACATACATTCATTTCATGTCTAATTTCCTTATGGAAGGTTATAAAATGCATGTTTACCTTTGAAATTGTATCTACTAAGCTCTCCCTCTTTGGCTGTGGATCAGGATTATGAAAAACTCTTATGAAAAAGTCTTATGAAAGTAATCACTATACATGACAAATAGCTCCCTCCCCCTGCAACCTCATCACCAGATACCAAGAATATTTAAATCAACAGTCAATTAATTTATAGTTTGTCATTTCCAAATATTCCACTATCTGAGTATGAAAGTACCTGCTATAGGTGGCACACCCAATGTTTTTAGTGTTTAAAAAGGCTCAAAGTGATCTTCCCTATGGAGAAGGTGGAGACTGGTCCCTTCTTGAGCTGCATGCCTACTGAGATGCTGGAGTCACTGTTTCAAACAGCATTTTTTGGATTAAAACATCCACATGCTCTTCTGTGGAGGGCTCATGGAGGATGGATGGCTTTTTCCATCTGCACAGCAATCACATCCATCTCAAGCACATGTGCTAAAATCAAGTCCCAATTCTTCAAAAGAAATTTTACTTTCTTAGAGGCTGTGGCATCAACTCAATTTTCAAGGGACATAGCTGTCACTGTCTCCCTCAGAAAACATGAGATAAAGCAACATATCAGTGAAGACTGTGCTCCAGCAGGCCAGTGGTGCTCACACATGCCAGAAAGCCTCAAGGAGAACAGTGGTGACACACAGACCCTGGCCCCCAGATGACACCCATCTGTCCCACAGGGACCCTCAATGGAAGATGCTGGTGACATGATGGATGAGGGGAGGCTGCAGCTGCCAGCATCACTGAGTGGTGCTGGGGCACCAGGGGCTGTTGCTTGTGGGGAACCAGGGTGGCAGCAGCTTACCCTGAGGGGAACGGCTGTGTGCCACTGTCACTGGGGCACGTTCACAGATGGTCCTGCCACTGAAGACAGCCTGGGTTGCCTTCAGGCAATGTTACCCCAGCAGTCATTTGACAATGATGGCTACTGCTCTAATGACAAACACTAGTTCTCATATGGCACTAATTATCCCCAGCTTTGCCTTCTGATAGAAAGCTCTTCAGTCATTCCCTCTCCCTAGAGACCACCCTCTTCAGAAGAATCTGTGAATTTAATTTTCTTTTTATCTTTGCTGACTTACTAGCAAAGCTGAGAGAACAGACAAATATTCTGGGATTTAAACAGAAACCTATTTTTCTTTAAAAAGTGGCAGTAGTAGCAACAGCAAACATCTTTCTCTTGAAGTTCTACTGAAATTAACTCAGATGTGCCACAACTGGGGATGAAACCAGACAGTTTCACAGAGATAAGCATAGAGAAAAAAATAACTTGGAAAATTATGGAGTTTAAAAGGCAGGGATACCTAAGTTGTACACCTCATTTGCTTGTCTCCTCTAAGATCTCTGCCAGCTAAAGGTCATACCAAGCAATCAGATAGCAAAGAATAAAAGCAAGGAGCCCTTTTGTTTTCTTAACAATTTTCAGGACACCAGTTAATAGTCATGGGTTTATGGTGTGCCAACCATAAAGAGAGCGAGGAGAAAGAACAGGATGATCTGCGACAGAGAAGCACTGGCAGGGCCAGAGGGCAAGAGGAGGTTGGTAGCCTTCCAAAGGCCATGCACAGACACACCTGCCACAAGCCCAGAGTTTTACTGGAGTGAACTCTCCCCCACTGAACAGCACATACTGGTTAGAAGAGAATCCAGATCTAAATATGCCTGGGAAAAAAAACAAGAGCCACATTCACTGCTTTTCCAGTCACAGCACTGACTCAAGGTCCAACTATCAAGAAAGATAAAAGCTCCAGGAGCCACAGGAGGAGGATGCCCTTGTTAGCACAGCCCTCTCTTCACTTCTCCTTCCAGCTCTCCAAAATGTTGTTTGAGGATTTTTTACTGAAGCAGCTTTCCCTGTTAGAAAAGCTGCCAGCACTGTTGTCCTCAGGAGAATATGTGCAAAAGCACCGGGACTTCTCATAGGAGGCATGGGAAATGAATCACCACAGTGTCCTTTGCCTGAGACAAAGGACAGGCAGAGCTGGGTCCTCCATCCCCCTGAAAATTCAGCACAGGTATAAGAAAACCTCAAAATTCTCACTTCGGGCACATGATATAGAACCTGCCACCTTCCTTCACAGCCAACATCAACAAAGGGTTCTTGGCTGACTGGAGAGTACCTTCTTCCTTGGAGGTCTCTTAAATTTCAGCATCCTTCCCAAATATTACGGGGATTATTAGAGCTTCCATCAGACAAAGGGTAGAATACCATCAACAGAAAGAAAGAAGGAAGCAAATCCCAGCCATCAACTGTATTTCTACCCACCTTTCTTAACCTTAGTATCTAAAAGGTCATTGTGTACATTTACTGATGGCAGTGCAAAAAAGACAAAGAAGACACACTAGGAAGCCTGCACTTTTAGGGCCAACAGATGTAGGCTTCTATATAGCTTGCAGCTGCCTCTTTTGAAATCAAAATTGTCAGTACCAGGCTTCATGTAGTGCTTGGAGGTCTCCAGCAGCAGAGGACAAGCAATGAGGGGCCTCTGTGACAAATCCCTCTGCTCCAAACGGACAACTACCAAGATCCAGTGTACACCAGAAAGGATAACTACCCAGATACAATGTTCACTTGGCTCAGTTGTCAAACTTCAGCGTAGAGATCTCAGTCTCCTACCTGAAGGAGGTAAGCTGCCATAAAATCTGGTACCTGCCTCTCCCAAATTCACTTCTGACAGTCCTTGCCTTTCTGTGCACATCCCTCTTCCCTCCAGTGAAGCTGGAATTTGGTGGGTGGTAGAGAGGTACCAGGGCCCCACTGGAGACTGCTAGTCTAGAAGAGCACAACAGTGCAGAGCCAGGGAGGCAATCCTGAAGCAGAGTTAGCTTGTGAGAGCAGTAGGATTTTGAGCAGGAGAGGTGGGAAAAAACTCTTTGCATTATGCCAAAGTAAAAATGAATTATTCTGACCCTTTTACTGCAGTGGTTATATCCAATGACCATTCAATATTTCCACCCTGGGCAAAGACATGTTTTCTGAGAAAGATTTACTATGTTAGCTTGGGCAATACTTCATAAGCTTATCTTACAGTGAAAACACACTTCAGCAACTAGGATCCAGTGAAAGTGCATTATAATCTCAGTGTTTTCCTTTCAGCGATTATCTGACAAACCAAAACTCTAATAGTCTTACTTCTTTTAAAAAAAAAACATAGGCACTGGACACAAAAAGCAACTCAAATTAGTTATGTTATTACCAACAAAGTAGATCCAGGACACTTGGAATTTGCCTTTCTCTGTAAGAGATCAGTTTAGGCAGCTTCAACACACACTTAGATTTGCCTGACAGGCATTCCTAGGTGAAATATTTTTTTTAAGTTCCCCAAATTTCCTTTCACAATTAAATTACCATGACATTAGAAATGGTCAAAGTGGACCAAAAGTCATCAGACTAGAATTCTGATTACTTGTGACAGATCCAAAATTATTTTCACTGTGTTTGCATTGGTCACTGGAAATTTGCAATTGTGTCCAAAAGGAATACAATTAAAGACGCAATATCCACTTGCAAATGAAAATATATTGGTAGTTTCAGATCTCAAAGGCAACTCACTGGAAAAAAAATTCCCTCTGTAGATGGAAAGAAAAAGGTTTTTAAAAAATAGTTCAATGCTTGATTCTTCATCTAGGGAAAAAAAAATCCTTGAGAATTATTTGTCTCTCTCTACAGACATATCTAAGAACCTCCTCAGAAGGTCCTACTAATAAGCTTGTAAAAAGGAAAATACTGCTCTTCAGCTTCATCCTTAGATACCAATGCATCTGTAAACCTTTCGGTAGCTACTTACTAATGAAGTAACACCACTTAAGACTCTCTAATGTCTGCTTCAATAAGTAGTTTTCAGCATATTATGTTTTAGTAACAAATACATAAGGAAAACAGTGTAAATCAAACTAATTTATTATAAATATTTCAAGGATTGTGTGTCACAGTCAAAAAGGATCTGGTTTTGGAAATTCTATCTGTATCAACACAGAGACCTAGAAAACTACTCCAAATCAAAAAGAGATACATTCAAACACAGGGACAGGTTTGCCTCGGGTTACTCTGCTGTTAACCCCTAAAATCTTCAGCTTTAGGGACAACAAGAAGGAAACATGGTGCTGTTTTAAAGACAGGATAAGGGCTCTTCACATTCTGCCCCCAATCTTCATTGGCACAGAAGAGGTTCTTCCTCCACTGCACACAACTGATGGGAGGAACCAGCAAGTCACATCAGACTTGGTCCTCCCTTCATCAAGTAAATGAAAAAGCAATTCAAAGCAAAGCAAAGAGACCTGGTTTCTTAGAAAAAGTTCCTTTTTGGTACCTACAAAGTTAGGAAACTGAGTTTCTCCTGACTTTGGCAGGTTTCTGCCCTTGCAGTCCACAGAACAAAAGTCCAATTAAGTTCCTTCTGAAGTCTCCCTCAGTGGGCTGAAGAGCCTTCTCCTCACAACCCAAAGAGTGCAGGGAGGAAGGAAATAGCTGCCTCACTTGCTGCCAGGTACTACCCCAAACTGAAGTTTATTTCAAACTGTAAGGCTATACAAAGGCTTAGGAAAGCATCATGCAAATTGAAGTATTTTGATAGTATTAATATCTCCACACACAGAGCCATCTATCCATCTGTGACAGAGGGAAGGCAGGTCCTTCCTTGAGACGAGACTGTTAAGCCAACAGCACTGGAATTTAACATGTGCAACCTGGCCAAAACCTTCCTAACAGCTCACACATGCAATATAAGAGGGCTCTGCAGGTAAGAACCAAACTGTGCAGTGCTCCCAAGATGTTTCATCAGAGCTGCACATCTAATGAGCAGTATCGACTTTCTCAGTGATATTTATTTTGAATGCTCATTTAAGCACACAGCTGCCACAGCTGTTCATCTCCTAATACCTGAACTGGCACACCTGTGTACCCAATGGCACACTCATGATGAGCACCAGGAGACTCAGATGGTTAGCAAGAAGATTTCTGAAGATTCAGAGGCAGCAGGAGACCCTCAGAGAGAAAGAGGAAAGGTGTAATAACGGATGCACACAGCAGAGAGACAAACATCTGCAATAACACTGAGTAAAGGCAATAAATACAAGGAGGTGAGCAGAGCTGGCTTCCTCACACACAAAACACAGCCAAGCATATAATTATTTTGTTATATTTAGCAACCTTCATGAGGAAATAAGGGAGAGATGGCAGCATGATGATACAGAAACATCCGTTTTCTTTACAATCCTCTAAGCCTGATCCCCTAAAAGGGTTAAACATCATTTTGGGAAGCTGCTGTCTAGCTTGGAGCTGTCTCAGGAGCCAGGTAACTTCACCACAACCACAGAATGGGTGGTCAGTCCTTCTGGCCCTCTCACATCTTTGAGAAGCTGCCATCAACAGAGGAGTTGGAAGTTTTATTGCAAAAGTGTTAAAGCTCAAAAAAATCAAGTAGTGTTGCAGTCTCTATAAATACAGTTTTATTACATTAACTACAAGAGAAATAAAAATGTTACAACATTTCCACTGAGTATTTTGCCTATCTGCTTAACGTTCTTCCTTCCTGTATTTGTATTTGTTCCTAAAGTGTGTGTCCATCCAGTTTTACAGTTGCATGGAAAATATGTTAGCTGAATGAATCCTAATCTGATTCATCCTGGAAACCTTGCGGCTAACAATGGCCATGTTCTAATATGTTTATCTCCACACCCACCATTCATTCTCAGTATCATGCCCTCTCAATTACTTGACCTAAACTTGTAATTCAAAGGAGGAGCCACAGGTAAATTAAGGAACATATGGCAATAAGCTGAAATGAATCTAATTCCTGTTACTTAATTGCATAAGTAATTTTTTTTTTGCCTTGCTTGAGGAGTCATTTGAGGGTCAAGATAACTTACTCAGGAAGAACAGTACAAGAGGACTTCCCAACACCAACTTCCATTGCAAGCTTTAGCTGTCCAACAGGAGAATAACTGGAGCTTATTCAGGCTGTAGCATTTAATCAATGGAGCCATAAAACCCCATTTGTTCAAAAGCAATAGAACACTTTGCTTCAGTTGCTGCACTGTTTATTCCTCAATATATCTATGCTCTTGTTTAAGAAAAGTTATAGCAACAAGCAAAAGATCCAAAGACCTGCAAAAATGAACTTAGGATAAACTAATACGAAGCTGTCTCAAGCAGCTGAAATGGCTCCAGCTTCTCTGTTGGTTTTCCAGGTTTCAGCAGAGTGAAACCGATCTGATTTTTGACAGTTTCACCTCAAGGATTTCTATTAAAAGCCATGTAACTGAGAAGATTTCCTGGTGAGCTTTCCTCCACTGTGGCCTAGAAATGTTAAGAGCTCTGCAATGGAGACGATTCATCTCCAGAAAGCTGCAGGCTAGGAAAGAAGTGTGAAGACTCCTTAAAAGCACTCAGAGTGAACTGGAGCCTCTGAAGAGGAAGAAGAGCATCTATTTCTTCCAGTAGCCAATGATATTGGTGGGTTTCACATTTGTCAGAGATTTCATGGCAGCTAAACTGAAAGGGGGGACTCAAGCAAAGCAGAGGGACAGCATGTGGCCCAGATTCTCATCATTGTCATTCTTTCCTTTCCAGCCTTGGCCAAGGAGAGAAATACTAGTATCTCCCTCAACTCTGCCTATGCCAATGCTAACTGCAAAAGGCACCAAGTGCCAGAGGAAGACACAAAAGGCAGACTTCAAAGAAGAGAGAGAGTACATAAAAGCACAGGTACAGAAGTACAAAATAGAGATTAAACTCAAGATTGTAACTTTTTTCTTCTTTGACAGCAACGATTCCAGAACATCACCTTGCAAAATAAATGGCTTAACGCATTATCACAAAACCATACTGTGTAGGCACCAAATACCATCACGACTGCTGGATCAAGTAATCCCAAAATACTCAGTAACAGCCTCCAGTGAGTAGTAGTGTGGACAATGTTAACTTACAGTTCCTGATTATAGACTGCCAATTTCATTTGACTTAAAAAGAGATCAACCTGTCCAATGCTGAACAGAAAGGCAGAAAGTAGCTAGTTCTGGACTCCAAATTCTGATTCTACCATCAGCTGTTAACCATCAGCTATTCAAAACAATTTTCCAACACACAATTAATTGGCTGAGCCAGCCATCATATCACTCTGCCCGTAAATGAGCTATTTCTGTTCAAATCTCATTGCATCAAGGCAGTGAGCAAGCCTAGGATATTCACATATTCAGACTCCAATTTGCCAGGGTATAGGTTTAAGTGGAAATCCTGAACAAACACAACTATCTGGTGGCTGCCAGGTCAGCCAGTCCACCAACAGGATGACTTGTGCAAGCCGCCCTGTGGGAAGCAGGATATCCAGCATGTCTGGTGAAGTCAGATCTCTCGTGAGAAGAAACGAAAAAGGCTGAGCAAACTAGTTTGACAAGGACAGCTTTTGGCACAGTGACACAGTTTTACAAACTTGTATTTGATTATCTTTCTGCTAAGAAAAGCTGAGGCACTTTTATGAACTCAGCTGCCAGTCTCAAGGGTACAAGTAGCTGCTACTGTTCGATTGCTGATGTGCCTTTATCAGAGTAATGTGATTCCAATATTTAACAAGAGACAGCTCACATTTATATGAAACCCATGTGACACACAAGTCTGTGTATGGATACAACATCGTAAAGTGTTCCATACAGAACATTTTGTACTTCTCTTGGGTCAGGAGGATACAAATAATTTTTTTTTTAATTACATATTGAAAATTAGTGTAACAAAAATCCTTCTACCACAGTGACAAGTCACAGAAATAATGTATAACATTCAGTAGAAAGCGATAAAAGTTACATTATTCTGTTGCAGTAGTCAGCATGAATGAGGATTAAGGAAAAGAATTACAGACCTGGCTAAGGTTGTGGATGACTTCTCTGGATAGTAGTGACACAGAATAGGTTGAGGTCTCAGGATAAAAGACAGAAAATTTGCACATCAGTACCAAACACCACAGAGAATTAATCACCTCTGAGTACACAATAATGTTCAGGCTAGTGGCAGGTTGCTTTCACCTTGTTCTTTGCCTGTATCTCAAAACGATGTAGAAACCACAGAGGCAGTTTAAAGAACACCAGGAAAGGAGATGAGAAACTTTCTTCAAGGTAAAGGAAAACAGCAGAAAGTTTATTTGGTATGTAGAAATATTTTTACTTGGGAAACAGACCTGAGAATGCAAGAGGAAAGATTTACAGCTTCACTAAGAAAGAAGACCTACCTCCAATGACCAAACCTTAACATCAGAAAAGACAACCTTGGAAGAGGACAACATTGCTCCTCATGTATAACAGTGTGCTGCAAGAGAAATGGCTCATCACTTCCACATCAGAGACTATTCTGGTGATAATCTTTAACCAGACTTCTTTGCAAGAGGACTTCAGAAAAGCAGAGTAAACTCGTTTGACCAGAAAAGCTTCCGGCATAGTTGTGAAATTTCATTTAAATATCCTTGAGTAAGACTGACTTACTTTTATGAGCACAAGAACTTTCAGAAATCACAGGGGCTGAGAGTTAGGTTGAATGTGATGGTCTCTTCACCTCCATGGACTTTTCTTTTGCTTATCCCAGCCCTCTTGGGATCTTAGGAAGAGAAGGGCAGGAAGCTCTCAAGCTGCAGTACTTAGTGAAGACAGATCCAACATCTGAGTCTCAGCCTGCAGCCCCATGGAACAACCATTTCTAAAAGTTCACTTTGAGCCCCTACAGAGACTTGGGAAGTCCAGCATACCATGACTTCAGGAAAATTCAGTCCATTCAAATCTAGGCAATAATCGGCATATACAACATTTCATGCTTCAGACAGCAAAGGTCAACACAAAATTCTTTGCCCCGGTGTGTAAACTAGTAAAGGAGAAGGCAACTGCTGCTCTGAAGAGGAACAGAGCTTCAATGAGGGATGGAATAGAAGCCAGGGTAGAAAAGATACCAGAACACCCTGCACTCCCAGTGTGACCCAGACTGCTCTTATTCGAATGACACATCTACTTTTATTCTTCATGGTTCATTCTGACCATCAGCAGCAGAACAAATGAGGCAGCAGCCCAGATATTGCATCATTCTTCTCCTCTGTCAGGACAGACAAAAGCCATCTTACAGCCGAGACAAAGCAATCAGCAGAGTTTGTGAACATGCACAAAGATTTGAATGCCATGTGGTAGTGTCCAAAGCAACATGGCTCTTCATTTAACCCCTAAATAAGTAAAATTTACTTTTGATTCTATTAGAGTAGCTACAGATATTTTTCACCCCCAGAAATCTGGTAGGTTTTTTGTTTATTTGGATTTTGCTTAGGTCTCATACATACTGATTCTTTAATATATATAACACAAACACATATGCATATATATATACATAAAGTGCACATGATAACAGGACAGACTGTTTGCTGAGTTTATTTTATTAAATGTGATATCATTGATGGCATCTTTGTCCCACCTGAAACATTCAGGATGCCCTATGTTAGGGAGAAAAAGGAGAAAGTCCACTACAAGAGTTCATTTAAGAGTTGCACTGGCCACAAATTATTTTGCCTGCTCCTTACTGTGCAACAAGTCCATGAAATAGACCCTGCAAAGCAGTGCTCTCAGGGAAAAGAAATAAAGGACCATCTTTGGTGCATCAACAAGAAAATATGGAAAAAGCCCCATGGCATCTCATCTCCCACCCACACACCTCTGCATGGAATTGCTGCCAGCAGAAAGGATGCTGCTGTAGTTGTTGGCAATACAAGGACGTAACATAACAGACAAGTCTCAGGTGCTGCTCACTTGAGAGGGAAGTTTCAATGGGCACCATCAGTATTCCTGGAAGAATTCCACATTACCCAAAGAAGGACTCTTCACAATGTTCCAGCCCTACAAAGCACTCTGCCTCCCAATGGTCCCACATTCCACTAGATGAGCCACAGCTAAGTTCTGCCTTGAAAAAAAAAGTACATTTGGTCCCCTTCTTTTCTTAAAAAAAAAAAAAAAAAAAGGCATTTTGAGTCACACCTGTGATGGCTGTGATGGCTGAATTTGGCTAGACATTTTCCTTTTTTCACGACAGTTATCACTGATGCTAGAATAACTGCACCCATTTTCCAGGCAAGACTTAAAATCTGGATAAGTGGTGATATGAGAAATTGCATGAAAGACAGGAAAGAAGCCAAAGCAATCATCAACTCCTCAAAAACACCTTCAGAAAAAGCAGCATAGTAAAGTTTATATGTATTTTATAAAGGAGGCATTACAAAGCAGAGCAAGAAGAAACTAGAGAAAAATCCATGCAGGTTAGAGGGCCAAAGAAGTTGAAGCAACTATTAAAAAAGGTGATAGCAAAATACAAACTCAGCAGAAACCTTACTGGCATATCCACATCAGCCACAAGGCTTGTTAAGGATGAGCACAGAAAGGCCTTGAAAACAAAAGAAAGCAGCTGGTTCAGGCAACTGCAGTGGAAAAGTAGGCTAGATTTCAGCTGAGTAGGCAATAAACTTATCTAACATCTGCCTTACAAATATTCTCCAGAGAGAATTAAATGGCTAAAATCACTCAAAGAGCACAGATTTTAAGAGATGACTTGATCACCTCCAACACAGGCCACCCCAGAGCATCTTGAGGAACTGTGATGCATCAAGAAAAGTAGCTCAACACAAACCTTTACATTAAAGCACAATTATACAGGAAAAGTGAAATACCAGGTTGAGTCAGAATTCATTCTAGATGCTGGTATAAAACTAGAATGTATTTCTCTGAATTTTAATGTGGTGTTGCTACCAGAAGCAACAGAGATGCAACCGACACAATATGTGACTCCAGAACATTTTGGGAGATGTAGAATTGTCGAGTCAAAGTGGCAGCTCAAGGGTGCACAGCTCTAGCATACTGCCCAGGGCTTCAAAAAAGAAAGGGTTAATAATTATCTGTGTAAAAGATCTGCAGAAGAAATGAGTAACTCCTAACTCAAAAGCCTATGCTGGAAAGTAATGGAACAAGACAGAAGTTGGTTCACATACTTTGGCAGTAACTCAAAGACAGTGGAGGTACCCAGCAGGAAACAGCATCACAAACCAGTGAGATGGCACCTCCATTCATGAGCTGAAAGCAGTGTTTTGTCATAAAAGTTACACCACTTCCACTCCAAAGCCATTTCCAGTTTCATGAGCAGACGAGTGTGAAAAATGGAAGCCTACCAACAATAAAGGCAGAGGTCTGTGGATCTTCAAAAGCAATCTCTCAGGAAAACATGAGATATTAAATACAACAGCTTTAAAGCCACCACCAAGATTTGTCACAGACCAACAATTTATGTTCTAAGTTACCGCCATCTTTTTCTGGAGAACTGAGCATGTGTCAGGAATGTACTAGAATATCTGTCCTGGCAAATTTTTCAGCAGCAGCTGAAGGCACATGTTAAAAGTGCTAATTGTCAGAATCCTTTCAACACACAGCTCTCCAGGAGGGGATTTAGTACTAGAAAGGACACGCAAAGAGCCACAAAAGCATAGTTTGGGACATTATTTTGCCCAAAGCAACACTTGATGGTTTGGATGGAATTCAGATTCAGAATAAAATAGGTTTGCCTTCAAAACAGATTGCATAATTGGCTTTAGGTTTTAGTGCAATTTTCTTTTTAAATGGACCAAATCTTTAAGTTGCTCATAACTCAACGGTTTGAAAACAGCAACAAGTCTAACTGCCCCTGAGGAAATATATTCTTATCCCCAAACTGAAACATAGATTGCCCAGCCAAGCTGCAATGAAGGAGACTGCTACAGCAGAATCTTGAATTAAATGGCAGCCAGCAATCCCCTGACAGCCCCAGAGAACTGCAAATCTGAAGGTGTGACTTCTGTTTCACAGATTTACTTTGCATCAATCTAAACTACATAAAACCCAGTCCTTAATATCCATTCAAAATGATGAAGGCAATTTAGCATGAAGGGATAGAAGTGATAAGGCATTAAGCTTTTATGCCTGTATTTTATACCGTGCAGCAAAGCAAGTAATACTTCAACAGTATTTCAACCACTTTCCACAAATAAAGGATTAAATCAGCAATCTGATCTACTCACCCTTTTCACCAGTATCCAGGGAAAGTTTCTTAACATTATCAGTCAGCATATCCTGCAAGAGGTCTTCTCCATGCTCCACATTATTCTCATCAAATTGAGCTTCTATAATGACATCTGGACTTTGAGCGTCGCCTCTTGCCATCTCTTGAGGAATGCAAGACACCACCATGTCCTCAGGGACATCTGATTCATGCGTGGCTTCTGTTTCTTTGTCACTACCTTCCGGCTTTATTACCTGAAGGAACAAGGGATTAAAAAAAGGGAAAAAAAAAAAACAAACCCAAAACAGAAAAATGCAAGCTAAATCACTGAACTGAAGAAAGAAAACATTATCTTTTCTTTTTCATCTGCATCTCCCAGGAACTGCCAATGAATGGTGGGTGGCTGGTGGCACACTGCAATTGCTGTGTAATTAGCCATAGATATTGCATAATCAAGAGAGGTGCCTCGCTAGGATAAAGATGGGAACAGCATGGCTTTTGCAATACCTCAACTGTGACAATAATGTATCCAAAGCGTATCTAGAGCATAACCATGCAGTTCCTGCCAAGCCTCTAATCGGCTCTCCAGAAGCTGGGAGTCAGCATGGGGAGGGAGGACACGCTGCAATTTAATGAGTTGCTGAGACCATTGTTCAACCAAGATACAATAATCATCCTGGGAAGTCCCAAAACTCCAGCCGTTCCAGTGAACACTGGGATCATGTCAAAGCACATCGCTGGGAGAGCTCCCCAACACACAATTAGGAACAGACTGAGAAAGCACGGACCAGAGAACACAGTGCCTGCGACCTGCAGAGGAACTGGACTGTGGCAGCTTGGTCAGGCACCAAGTATTCATTTCAGGCTCCAGACTTTTCATTAAAGGCACTCCTAATTCAATTACCAAGAGGAACGAACTCAATTAGAGTACTAATTACTTAACTATTAGCTAACTGATAACTCAGATAAGTAACTCTGACCATTGCTAGAGATTTGTCCCCAATTCAGTGCAGCCATGGCACAGGAGAAGGAGAAATGCCATGCTTGTAATCATTTCCAACAAAATCATGAAGAGCACTTGTTCCACTAAAGTAGAAGCTAGACCTGCATTACAAATGGCAGATGCAGGAACTACCCCTTGTCAAATTATGAAGACTGAAATCACAAAGAAACTGGATAACTCCATTCCAGTGCCCTCCCAGCAACTGAGCTTCTCCTCAGCTGGTGTTGGCTATGCAGGTAACTCTCTGGAGGTGCTCCTCCAAAGTCTCCCATCCTTAGCATTCCTAACCCAGCACATGACAGCAGCAACTCATGACACCAGCAAGGCAAGTGAAGGGCTCCTACAAAAAAAAACAAGGAAACAAAAATCCTTTCTGCTAGCATACTTCATGTAATAGAGTCAGTCACTAGCAATGAGTATGAATACCCTCTCAAGAGGTCCTAGCTGAACAAAACCATTCCAAGTAGGAAAAATACAATCCTAAAAGTACCACCAATTATTCACTAATTAAAAAGAAAATAGTTAACATCAGACAGTACAGGAAAAACTTTCATAATGTCACCAATGAGAACTTTCAAGTAGTACTTTTTTGTAATATTTTCACTAACAGAAACAAAATCAATTTTTAAATGGAGTCTAATTCAAGTCTAAAAAAAACAACCCTCAGATGACATTACTTTGAACTCTTGTTACCTTTTGTGACTCTGCTTTCCATCTTTATTTTCCTTTTTTTTTTTTAATATGTATATAATTTGTTACCATAGCAGATTTTGACTCAAACATTAAATTGTGACAAAGAAGGGAAAAGGTTTGGCAGAAGGTGGGAAAATGGCTGATTATTAAACCTGGCTACATTTGGTACATAAAATACTGACACACAATGGTCTGGGCAAGAACAGTCTATTAGATTAGAGAGCTGACAAGGCTCCACACACTAGTGACTCTGCCAGTGTGCCTCTCCAAAAAGAAAACCAGTGTCAACAGCAATGTTTGGCCTCTGCCATGGTCAGATGTGGATGTATTTAGCTCTTAGATTTCAATTGCACCAGATGTGTGCAACTGCAGCAGGAGTTCATTTTCTTCAACCCCTTCAGGCTTTGCCTGAATTTCTTTCTCTACAACAGTTCTTTAGAGGGAAAGAGAACCATCTCGGGTACTAAATTACAAAGTTTCTATATGTAACACAGCAAACAACATGAAATATATTTGAGTGATAGGATGTGAATCTCTAAAGATGCAGCAGCAAAAAAGCTTATGCCTGAAGAGTTTATGTTGCATTAAAGAAGGCAACAGATACAGATTTCTTTTTAAATGGTATACAGTAAAATTGTCATGCCTCCCCTGAGGAAGAGGATATGCACTGCTGTCACATGAAAATCTAGCTGGGACTACCTAAGACACCAGTCACACATTTCCTTATGGATTTGCAGATGGATTTTTAAGTAAAGTTTTCAGAATCCACAAAATCATGACCACCACGCAGTGCAGAGCAGCAGAACGTCCAGATGCTGGCAGGCATGGTTGATAAGATTTGTTTTCTTTTCAAGGCCAAGACAGATAATTTAGGCTGACCTCATGCTTAGCAGAGCAGAGAGAATTTCACCCAAGATTTCTTACATCACACCAAAAATTTAGGGGAAGCTGTACATCACAAGACTGGAAAGCTGCATAAGACTTTACAAAATCGGGAGCTCAATGGATACAATTATTCCATTTAAGATGATCAGAGCTGCTGGCCAATATGAGCTCATCGCACAGATTCCAAAAAGCAGGATCTTTCCGAATATGAGCAGCAGCAAATCTGACCATGACAGAATCAGCATTTTTTAATATGGAGCATCTCAGAAATCAGAAACTGATGATTTTGCACTGTTCTAGTTTTTATTACGCTATTGAATCTCATACATGACATAATACACACAATATATTGGTACGTAGCAGAGATGCAGGAAAAACTGCAGACACAAGTGGCTGAGTACATCAGAGTCATACATTCAGTACTGAGCACCATTCCTTGCCAATGCAGCTGACTCTCCAGGGACCCAGAAGGAAGGGATGCCCCTGTCCTTCATGGGCATGAAATACAAACATTCCGGGACACTTGGTTAAAGCCCCTTAAAGGACCTTAACTTCATGACATGGGAAGTCACAAGTCAACCTTATTTTCATATGCTTTTTTCATTAAAAATAATTTTTAATAAGCATTTTGATTAAAGTCACTTGCTTAATGACTATCCTCAAGACACTGGCTAAGTTTTCTTTCTACTTCAAACAAATATCTGTCACAGATCATCAAGCTTCTGCTCCACAGTGATAAGCTCATAAATTCATAACTGATTGAACACAAGACCTTTGAATGAAAATCCCATTTCAACCATAAATTTAGTAAAAACCAGCTAGTAGGCAAGTATGTCCTGACATGGATATGTACAGCCTTGACAGCAGAGTGACAACCTTGCTGCATCCAGCCCAGTCTTGAAGTAGCCATCAAACAACCAATTATCCTTACTCAGGAGGATCCTGTTCCAAGAGAAAACTGAACTGTGAATCTGTGCATCCAAAAGCACAAGGGTGACCTCCTGAGCTACAGAAGAAACCACTCTCTTCATCAGAAGTGATCTTATAATTGTTACTCCCAGATTTTCAGAGACCTTCCACCTAAGCCTCAAATTCATATGTGGACAAAGCCCAAGTCTGTTTATTCTTGAATCAGATATGGGGCATTTTTTGTTGCTGTATCCTCAAGGGCAGCAGTTAACAACTCCTGTGTTAGTCTGGAATCTCAAAACTACTGAACCAGACCACTGATTTTCAATTGTCTTCAAGATATTAACACCCAGGGTTTTTCCACTAAATGCACCAGCCAAAGTGATTAAGCCTCATACTGAAAAGTTCTCTCTGATCCTTACAGATCTGACAATGAGACATGGATGACCGCTGGACTAGACACAGTTGGGGACCTTGCATGGCCAAGGTCCCCATGCTCTACAAGAGTTTGTGCAGAGAAGCTCACTCCTTTCAGATAAGGGAATAGGATTGTCCTCCCTACAGTTGTTTCAGACATAGATTCAATAAAAATTAAACTCTTCATCTCACTCAAAATGCTGAGATTAAAAAGAACTAAAATACTGTATTTTAGACATTTCCACTAGAGCATTTTATTCTTTGAATTCTTCAGGTCAAACTTGTCTATTGCACTTCATAGAATCACAGAATCATAGAATAGTTTGGGTTGGAAGGGAACTTAAAGATCATCAAGTTCCAACCCCCCTGCCATAGGCAGGGACACCTCCCACTAGAGCAGGCTGACATCACTATTATGTTCAAGTAGGGAGCACTTAAAATTCTTCTTTAAACATCATAGAATAGAATGACAGAATTATTAAGGTTAGAAGGAACCTTCAAAGGCCATGCAGTCCAAGCCCTCTACAGTGAGCAGGGACATCCTACACTAGATCATGTTACTCAATGACTCATCAAGCCTGGCCTTGAATGTCTCCAGGGATGGGGCCTTCACCATGCCTATGGGTAACCTGTCCAGTGTCTCACTACTCTCATGGTGAAGAACTTTTTCCTAATGTCTAACCTACCCTGCTCTAGTTTAAAACCATTTCCCCTCATCCTATAGCTACATGCTGTAACAAACAGTCCCTCCCCAGCTTTCTTGTAGGACTCCTAGTGCTCAGTTTTCACTGTCCTTTTTCCCATTGCAGAGCTGCTTCAGAAATTCAAAGACAGCATTTGCTTTCACTTAAAAAAGAAACAACAAACAGATACATGAGTCATTCTGAAATTAAAAACACCAAACCTCAAAAAAAGTGTTTAGATTTGATAATGAAGGAGTACACATATGACCTTTACCACATTAGCAAAATCTGGCCAGCCAGATCCCACAGGAGGTGTCTCTTGTGCCCAAAGCCCCCAGAAGGGGTCTCACAATGAACATGTGGTAGGAAACCCACAAGCACACAGAAAAATCCACTGGGAATTAGGTTTCTGGTGGGATTCCACAGAGGTCTGCAGTAGGCCAAGTACTCCCAATAATCTGAAACTGAATATTAAATCACTGGTAATAAAATTCATGGATGACAAAGACTCACAGAGCAGTCAAGTCCAATTGGTGAACAAGGTTGATCTGAATCCAGGTTGCTTGAGAATAGCCAAAAGCAAATATCTAAGAATACGCAATGATGCCTGTGAATGGATCTGCCTTAGAAATCACTGACTCTGAAAAGAACGTGAACAATTTCTAATGAACAAAAATCTCAGCAAAAGTATCCTTAGTTTTATAAAGACAAAAGAAATCCTAACTCCGTAATACTGCTCTGGAGAGAGAGGCCAGATTTGTGCAATGTTTATTTTCTTAAGAATTCTGGGGATGAATGGAGATGACACAGCACACCACCTCCTTACATCAGTCAAAAATCAGCAAAATACCTCATTGTTGGGAGGCAGAGAGCAGAACTGCCGAGCTCTGCAAATGAGGATTGACCTTGGGAGAAAGATACAACAGTACTTGTTGGAATGAAGCCGTGAGAGCAGCAAATATCTAGTAGCTAGACACCTGCTATAGGGTATAGGATGGCAGGACTAAGGGTAATGGATGAAAATTGGAAGAGGGGAGATTAAGGCTAGATACAAGAAATTCCTTACAGCGAGGGTAGCGAGACACTGGAACAGGATGCCCAGATGTTTAAGGCCAGGCGGGACAAGGCACTGAGCAACTTGGTCTAATGGGAGATGTCCCTGCCTATGGCAGGGGGAGTTGGTACTAGATGATCTTTAAGTTCCCTTCCAACCCAAACCATTCCATGATTCTATGATTCGTGTAAGATAATGGGGATGTTTTGTCAGTAGGCCCTAGCATGGAAAATAACCACTTGCTGCTATAAAAACCGCACTGCAGCTCAATAAAGTAGCTCTACTGATTCATATTGAATAGTAGAGAGTCTGTTTCTCACCTCACCACACAACAAGTAACCAAAATGTGCAACTGATCCAAAAGGCTTTAGAAGCAATGAGCCATTTATGGCTACTCTCTTCACTGAAGCAGACAGATGATACACAAAGAAGCTCCTCAGTCTACTACAGAAGCTCCTCATGTTACTACAGAAAGGTGTAGTGGATTTACCAGCAAGGTGAAGCCGAAGACAGGTTCCTATTAGGCAGGGAGCTCACATTAACTAGAGGGGACTAAATACAGAAACAATACAGGAACAATAAGGGAAAGCAGGTTTTCAGTCCAAGTCCATCTCCCGAGATCTGCAAACCAATGTAAGATACTTTGATCAAACACAAGTTCTGCTTTAGCTGCAGATGAGCTGTCATGCTCAATACTAGGTAGGGAGACAAAGTTTAGGCTAGTCATCTGTCCTCTCTGCAGCTAAAGCATTGTTAAGCCTCAAGCTGGAGAAACTGAAACTGGTTAAAGCAGATATTTCAAAAGGAAGACAGATGAAAACAGGAGCTTTGGACCAAACTACCATCTCACCATTAAAAAGACCGTTGCTACCACAACACTGATACAAACATCACATTTCATACCAATACTGTGAACACCTGCATCTATTAGTCTCCCAGCTTATGCCATATTAAACAGGCTATACTTAAGAGCTGGTTCCCTAATGTTCACTCAGGAGAGAGTGGGAACAGAGCCTGGCTAACGTGGGGATGCTGTCACAGCTCATAGACACAACACTGGAGCCAAGCTACCATAAATATTGCAAGAAAGAGCTCTGCTTTTCTGAAAAGAGCAAACAAAGGTTGGTTTGCTCTAGCTCCTTCCTGAATAAAGACAGGATGGCATTTTCAAGAAAAGAAAAACCACCTGCCCCAATCACCTTCCCTTTGGAATATCATGTTCACAAAGTAGCTCTAGGTTACAAAGGTGACTAATCTCAGTAGGAGCTGCACTGAGAGTACTTTTAAAATAACAATAAAGTTAGACTGGATTTTTTGTTGAGGGTTAGGGCTGCTTTTTTTTGGTTTTTTTTTTAACAATCTTATAATTCTACATCACAGAATACACTTGCTAACAGCACACAGAATAGCTATTTTGTATTAATCAGTACATTACAGTTTACATTCCAGGCATCAAATTGGATGCGATAATCATCCAAATATCCAAACTGAAATCTCTCCCTCCTGGTTAAGAAAAGACTAATAGCTCCTCCCCAGTGGGCTCTGATGTTCTCAGATGTCACATGCAGTCACTACGAAGCCATCCTGCCTGTGGATCCAAAGAGGGAAAAGATCTGAGTACACAAATGCTTCTAGGAAACAGTGACTTTTCAGAGCTCTTCTCTAACCTGCTCCCACTGCAGGGGTGAGAAGGAGAAATAGAATTAAATGCATGTGTTTTCAAAACAAGATCTGCAGCATGCCCATCAAACCTATTGAATCCCCAAGGCCATCAATAGTGTCCTGTTCAGCATACTCTCTGCTCAGACCAAACTGCAGAGTGAATTCAAGGAATTGGACTGAGCATCCAAGTTTAGTCCAGCCTAAGCAGACACAGCAGACAGCCAGGCAGCTGCATAAGTATCAGAATAAACAGCTGAAAAAAATCCATATCTCCAGTTACCTTTTTCACTACTTTGCCCTGCTCCCACTAATAAACCTCATTCCTGAACAGTTCCTCTCATCATCTCTCTGTGATTCAGGCTGTACTTAAATATCACAGGTTACAGTGCATGCCCTTAAGTCCAGTTCAAGATCTTCTCCTACCAATTTGCACAAACAACCAGAATAACAAGTGGAAAAGCATCGACAGGGAAAATTCTCAAGACTGACCTTTCTGAATCTAAAGTCAAAACAGGAACTGTCTCCTCACCAAGTATCTCCACACCCTATAGGTCTCTGACCTATCATTTACCTCTGGAAGCTCACATTGCTCTGGCCCCATCCCACACCTACAGTCTGCTTTCAAACCCGTTTAACAACACTTCATTATCACCAAGCAGGAGACAGCTGCCTCTGTCCCTGTTCCTCCTCGAGTCTACTGCTGCCTTCACTCCCTTCTTGCCACCTCTCTGTGGTCTTCCCAGACTCACCTTTTCCCAGTCTGGCTTTTGCACCAGAGTCCTACAACCAGCACCACATTCCCACCAGTTCTTGTATCGAGATAAATTGAACAGTTCCCTCTGTATGCTCCTGCCTTTTGTATCCTCCAACAACTGCTGAGAAGCAGGACAAGACAAAGATGTCAGAAGCATTTGCTCTCTGCTCAGCACATGCACCAGTAGTGTGTGATCATGCCACTTTAAAACCCACAAAAGACACAGCAGCCTATAGAGTAAATACCTGAGCTCCAAGCTGCTTCCAAAGCAGAGCTGGAAAAGCTTCATAATAGGCCCCTGGTAGGTCTGTGCAACCTTCCAAGGACTATTTAGGAGATAACTCCAAGAGAGATCACTCTGGGCTTGAAAGGATTCATACTTCAGAGCTGCTCTGTGATATTTAGACATGCTGAGGGTAACAGTGTCTATGAGATATGGGGAATGGCAGCATCCCTGTACCTGCTTGCAGGGAACACTGAACAATCAATCTCCTTTGCAGACAAGCTAACCTGCTAAGGATCCCCAGCAGCATTACAAAGTTGCTGTATATTGTTACAGCCAGATCAACAAATTTGTTCCACACTTTCCACTCCTGCTGCCACCCCCACGATTTGATTTGGTGCTAAAAAAACAGCCACTATTTTCAGAATGCTTACTGCCATTGTACCAACCTTCCCACACACATTCCCCAAAACACTGGAGTCCCTGGAGCAGGAGTGATACAGCAAATACCTTGTGCTTCAGCCACAACTTCCCAATTGCTGTTCTTCTACAGAGCTGTAGATTGTCACTCATAAAGCAATGAGGAATACTCAGCCAAGGCATATCATCTGTAAAGCAAATCTCTCTACTGAAAAAAGTTTGACCCCAGGGAAGTGCAAAAGATATGATTCAGCATCCAGCATTCACCAGCACCCAGAATCAACCCTTTCCTACACACTCATAAAATCCGAGAAGGCAGCAGAGTTCCTCCATCTCCAACAAGCAAACTCTTTTCATTAAAGAGGCCCTTAAAGCTGGCAGCCTCCCTGCTGGACCCCAGCAAAATGTTCCTTGTACCTTGAGCCTTTGTGTTGCCTGCTCCTCACAAGACCTCCCACTTTGGTGCATCTCATGAGCTGTGTGCTGCACTCCAGGCCACAGCGAACTGGAAACAAGAGTGTAATGCACTGGGCCCAGCTGTGAAGTTTGCCAGAACATATTGGTTTGAAACATCACAGAAAATATTCGGCTCCATATTTTCAACAGTAGCCAGGAAGAAAATGCATGGAACAATTTTGAGAACTGTTTTTCAAAAGTCATTTAAATCAAATTATGCCCCATCCACACTGGCAGCAAAATCCTCTCTGCTAACTGGAACCGGTTTGCTTTTCTTTGTGTGTGTGTTCTTTTCTTTTTGGTTTAACTTTTTTTTAAAAAAAAAAAACTGTCTCCCAGCCATCTTTTTCTGGTAATGTGGACAGGCACCACAGCACTACAGGAACGGGTGCCAGAACAAAACCTATGATGCACAGTCCCTAGAATAAATCACTCAAGAGGGGTGGATTAGAGGAAGAGAGCAATGTAAGGTTACATCTTCAAAGGTAGGATTCTCTGAAATCGCTGCATTTTCTGCAAACTACTGCAGGAAGATATCCAGTTTGTATCTGATCTAAAAAAGCAGACAGGCTTTTGGATTATTTGCAGTTTAAAGACAATAGGATGAATCAATATATATTTTTTAAGGTGTAACTATTACACACTGCTCAGATGTAATCAGAAAAGAATCTACTTGTGCTGAGTGTGTATCATTTGAAAGCTGCAATGCCAAGCAAATCCACACTACTGGCTCACACAAACCCGAAGTATTATCCACTACTGTTTTGTTCTTCTTTTTCTTTTTTTAAACAATACAAGTATGTATGAAAAACATATTTCCTGGAAACAATCATACCCTTTGAAGACTTATACAATATTTCATAAATGGAACAAGCCTGCACCTGCACGTGCCCATAAGAGGAAGGTGGGTTGACAGCGCAAACTGATCGAGATGTACTGGAAGGGCTATCCAAGATATTTACATGTCTGTATCTCCCAAGGCTATACAGGTCTGAAGCTTTGTTCAAAAGCATATCAGAATTATTTCCCACATGTTTAACAAAAAAACCCTCTTACTAATGATCAACACTTTAACACACCAAGGCAGGAAACAAACAAGTCAACCAGGAATTAGCAGGTTGGGGCTGGTGCTTTAAGCCCCTCTCGAAGGGGCTACAAGTGCCAGCTCCCAAGGGTCTCAGCCCTGCACATGTTTTGACACACTTTCAAAGCCCAGAATGGTACACCTGGGACAAAGCACACACTGTTCAGGAAATGCACAAGAGCCAAGAAAAGCAATAGAAATTTCCATAGTTAACTTGCGTTACTTGTTGCCAATAAGCCTCTTATTATGAAAACCCATAATTGGAAACTGTCACATAACAGAACGATTTATGGAACCTTTCAAAGTATATACGCCCCATCAAGAGCTTCCTTTGGCTGGTGTGTTCCATCAGCCCATGTCTCCTTATTTACTCACACAGTGGGAGAAGAGCATCAGAAGGCTAAACAAGTCACTGCTGAAGCGTCACCAGAACTCCTACTCTATAAACGCTTCAAATAGTTCCTCACTCCTTAGTCTTTCCAGTCATCCACCTTTATGGCTGTGTTCAGTCACCACCTGGACTTATTTAATTTTATTTTCTGTAGGAATATTCTTGCACTTCTATCTATTGTGATCAGCTGCTCCACTGAGGATACCAAAGGCAAAATGCAACATTGGTAACAGTGATGCTGAGCATATCTCATTATTCCTGTCTTAATTCCATCAAATGAGCTTGGTAAAATTAGATCCTACTCCAACAGTCTCTACTCTGTAACACCAGAGAAACTGACATCTGTGTTATTTCATAAGTAAGACTTCAATTGCATTAAAGAACAACCAAAGTCTCCCTTCAGTGCCACCATAGTGTTATTAAAGTAAATCACACAAAATCAGTCAGTGTTTCCTCAGTCAGCAGTCATGTCTTGGTGTGAAGGTAGAGGGATTTCATAACAGGTGCTGGAGATGCATCACAGGAAACTGAGAGACAAAGCAACAGAAGACTTTAAGTCTACTTTAGCACTACATTTTCCATACAGGAGCTCAGCAAGTACCATCTGACAGAGGGATTTCTCACTATGAGCAGCAGCTCCATCCTCTAGAAAAAGAGTTGAGGCATCAACTGACCATCAGGTTAGCTGCATTTTGGCAGGCTGTGCTGCTGCCAGATCTAGTCACACAAATCAACAGCACTTCAATTTAGTTAGAAAGCCTGGTTAGAAAGAGCAAGGGGGACCGTTTTAGATACAGAAATCTGTGATTTCCTACCTGTAATAGAGATTTAATACTATCTTTGGTTCTCAACAGGTTCCTCAGGAAGTGCACAAAGGAAATAAACCTGCTGTCAATCCCCCATGACTTTCAGCAAGTCATTCAAACCATCTTGCCTATTTCATATTAATTGATGCTGTGCTGGGCAAATCTACACATCTGTCCTAAAGATGTTACAGCTGAATTTAATATGGCTATAGCAAGGCAGAGTCCAAGTGGCAAAAGAATGCTGAAAATAGCAAAGCAGCTGTGGCAAAGCACACAGACAAATATCTGACAGTTGCCATAAATTAAGTATCTTGGGCTCCTCTGATTCATGGGTATCAGTGCAAGAGAATGTCAAAGAAGCACATTATGGCAGCTGGAGGAGGCAGGTGTCCTGGGAGAAAGCAAGAGTGCATGGGGGGGGGGATATTTATCCACTCAGAAAATGGGAATGATATCTGGTTTACATACAGATGTGAGGATTAATGTTTCCAAACACTTCACCTTGTTTCAAAGCACAAGTAGCTCCTGGGGGCTTATCAGAAACACTAATACACACATTAGCTTTCTATGAATGAAGCCAGGCTTTCTTCTCTTCCCACCCAGGGAGTGAGGTTTAATCACACAAACCATGTTCAAGGTATCACAACCACAGATCTTACTTTCAGAGCAGCTACTCACATGAGAGAGCTGGGGCCATTCAGCCCCAAGAAGAGAAGGCTCCAAGAAGACCTCATAGTAGCCTACCAGTACCTCAAGGGGGCTACAGGAAAACTGGGGAGGGACTGTTTGACAGAGCATGGAGCAACAGGATGAAAGGCAATGGTTTTAAATCAGGTTCAGATGAGACATTAAAATTAGGAAGAAATTCTTTACCATGAGAGTGGTGAGGCACTGGAACAGGTTGCCCAGAGAGGTGCCCCATCCCTGGAGACAGTCAAGGCCAGGCTTGATGAGGCTCTGAGCAACCTGATCTAGTGCAGGATGTCCCTGCTCACTGCAGGGACTTGAACTAGATGGCCTTAGTAGGTCCATTCCAACTCAATGAATTTTGTGATAACTGAAGGACAGCGTTGTTTACAGTAACTGGTTAAGACTGAGACAGAATAGAAAAAAACATCCTAAGTTCCAAATATAAAGGAGCTTTTTTTTTTTTGTCATTGTGAGAAAAATTCTTATTCCTACACACAGAGCTCACAGGCTTATCACTAATCACAGCAATTACTGAATTCCTATTTAAAGATGACCTGAGACATTATTAAGTTCACCTTAGAATATTATTAGAATAGCAGAAGCAAAAGCATGAATGACTCCACAGTTATAGCCACAGCATAATCTCTTCATAAGTTATCGATGGTTACTAACAAGAATTTTTAATAATACGGCCATCCATGCCTATCCAAAATTAGTTTGCACATTGGTCAAAACATTTAAAACCAAAACTTAGATGGTTTAGAACCAAGTTAGCTGACTCTGAAATGTTTAAATAATTGCTTAAAAGACAACATAAAACAACTTTTAATAAAAACATCTTCACTGAAGTCACCTTTGGCAACAAAACTAATTCACCAAGGCACTTGCCATAACCACATCTCTACTGTGACTTTTTCTTGCTATGTATCTTCACCCACAGACATAACAAAAAAGAATTCATCTCATCTAAAAAGTCACAAACCTGTCACAACAGAAGACATTCTAGAAGGAAAGGCACAATAGCCTGTCTCCAGGGAACCCTTAGGTCTGTTGTTTCCTGCTGGAAGGCAAGGAAACGCCCATTGAGGGCATAGGCTCCACACACTTCTATCTGACAAAGCACATCCTCTCCAGGATTATTTGTTTCCTAGTTGTGCCCAGTTGCCCCAGTCAGAGCCAGGGATGCACAATGTCAAGCGCTGCACCATCGAATCATAGAATGGTTTGCGTTGGAAAGGACCATAAAGATCATCTAGCTCCAACCCCCTTGCCATGGGCAGGGACACCTCCCACTAGACCAGGTTGTTCAATGCCTCATCCAGCCTGGCCTTAAACACTTCCAGGGAGGAGCATCTACAACTTCTCTGGGCATCTTGTTCCACTGTTTCACAACCCTCACAGTAAAGAACTTCTTTCCTATATCCAGCCTAAATCTACCCTCTTCCAATTTGCATCCACTACTACAGCAAAACATATACAGCACTGCTAACCATCAACAGAACTTTTAGCAAGTTCTTATTAAAGACAAAATGCATTAACATGAGGTGACAAACAAGAAGGTTAGGCACCATTTGCCATTAAAAGGAGCCCATCTAAATGGAGACCCAAGGTGTGGTAAAGATGCTTCTTGAAAAATATGTCCGATGCTCACCATTTTGACGAGGACTTACAAATGCTGCAGTGTTTCCTCTCCTCCTAGTGAAAATAATCAGAATCACCAGGTTTCATCTTGAAACAGCAGCAAGGAAACAACTGCTGGCATCTGCGTCATAGGGATCTGCTCACATTACTTACCCAGTGACGAACCTCATTAAAAAGCACCTCAAGCAAAATGTCTACAGAGCAGTTAGCTTGCATTTACCTTGAGCAACATTGTATGCTTCATTAAATTTTGAATCAGTGTTTATTAGCAGAGTAAAACACATGGACATCCTCCACCAGGCTTCTCAGCTTATTTTCATGACGTCAATATTCAGGTTGCTTTAATCCAAGGAAAATATACATTTGATTAAACATGGTCTCAGAGCATCTCCTGCAGCACGGAAAATGCAGTAAATGGGAATGGCATCTTTTTACTTCTTTCCATCAGAATTAGATTTACCATCACCATAAACAAGGAGTATCTCACTTTTAAAACCAGAAATGTTAAAAGCCTCTCCCATCAGTGAGCACTGAGAAGGACTGCCCACCACAGAATTCCCTGCTTCTTGAGGCCAGGTACCCTATAGTCTGTTTTTTCCTGCCTAGTAAAGAATGCTGTTCTATCAAAAGCTTTTCCACAGAATGAATCAAAGTTATAACAGAATGAATCAACTATTATAACTCGATTCAAAATTTAATGAAGGGATGAAGGACAGGGGACTAACACAGAGGTTTCTGTTCAACTACTTCTATACTAGTTAAGTACCCCTAACAAGACATTTCAGTGCATAATTCTCCTTGGTAGCCTTCACTTACAAAGCAGTTTTCCATCTCTCTCTCAAAATTAATTTTAAAACTTTATTCAAGCTGAGATGTTGTATACAAGTTTTCTTCCAAGAACAAATTTTTACAGCTGAATTTTAAAGTCCTTTAAAAAAAAAAATCCAGAAATTCGTAATGGAAATACTGACGAGTGCCCATAATCACAAGTACAGACACATTATTGCAATAGGTATTCCATAGTCTATCCAAAAAGAAAAGAAATTTGGTCTCTCAATCACATTTCACATTTGTTCTGTAATAATGGCCAGTAACAAGATCAGTGTAACTAGGTGCAAACAAAAAAAAATACTGAAGATTTAAACACTGATGATGGCAGCACAAAGCCATCACCTCGGTCATTAACCTCAGATTGTGCAAGATATCTTTTTTTAGCAAGTCTATAATTACTTGACAACTCATTTCTCCAAAGCAAGCTCTTCTTTTAATGGCCACCACAGGCTAACTTGGAAAATCTTTGAATCACGCTTCCAGATCCAAAAGGCTTGGCCATCCTCAGAAATTATTAATGCAATTATTTGTATTCACATTTGTCCATTTTATTCTCTTGCCTCAGCCTAGTAAAGCTCAGAGCTACCCACACGTGGCTCACACAATCACACAAAACCCAGCTGCCCCCTCTGACAAGCTCCAGCTCTGCCCTGCATCACACCACGAATTCTCCTCTGTGCCTCCAGAGAAACTTTCTATTCCATTAAGAAATGAATGCCCACATGCTACAACAAAGACAACCTGACACACTGTGCAAAAGCTGTCATGAGCTACCTGTGACACCACCTGGAAGAGTCATACCCCAAGCAGAAAGAATCAGGGTCCACTTGTAGCAATTCCTCTTAATATTCTGAACACACTCCAATTCTCGTAACAAATATGTAGTAAATACAGAAATGCAAAGTAGAAGCACAGGAAAAATTAAGTGCTGGGTTGCGTTAAAGAAGCACAAAGTTGAGGTGCTAATGGGTCACAGGGGGAAGCACTGGAGCCTGAGCGTGACAGCATCAAGCATTAACCCCATTCAACACTCTTGCAAAATGAACCTGAGAAGAGCCAAATTCAGAAGCACGGTCAAAAACATGTGACTGTGAACTGGCCTTGACACTTGCTTATGTCATTAATAAAATATTTAATATATGAAGAACTCCGGGTCTCCAAAAGTGCCTTAACCAGCGCTGAAATGTGTTAGTCATCCAACAAGAACTCTCACTTCAGCACTGGAAATTACAGAACAAGGAAATCAAACCAAACCTTTCCAAGGTGGCCAGCTCAGATGCCAAGTTTGGACTCTGCTACCTGCAAACATTCATTACTAAAAATTACAGATTGCTAGACTTCTTTACCAGAAAGGAAGGGAGTATCTCTCCCTCACAGTACACTGTGTACAGTTATTAGACTCTGAGATGGGCAGCAACACTGGGCTTTCCATTTGCTCATTAAAAAAGCCCAAGATTGCTGAACTCAAAGCAATCTTCACCTGTCCAGTATTCCCCTGTGGGTAAAACTATGTATGGGATGACATTTAATATTTTACCTTGTCTGGAAGAAGATATTTCAAGAGCACCTACAGAAGTAAACTCTAATACAGTAAATGTGTCTACAATAAATTGTTTAAGCAACTTGACAAAAGAAAAAAGGCAAATTCATGCCCATCAAAAAGGCAAACTATTCCAGAAAACTGGGGAAAAAAGGTAAATTTGTGTTCATTACAATTATTTATGCATCATCTGGTTGAGCTGTTTCCAGGAGAGCTTCTGTCACATAACTTAAGAGGTCTTGAGGATTTTTGAGAATGTACTTCTCAAGTGACAGGACTAAAAACTCAGTTTTGCTTCATCATGGGGAACTTTGGAAAGCAGCCTCTGGAAACAGTACCAGTGCTCTGCAACTCACCAAGTTTGTGTTTGTCTTGTAAAAAAGAGAAAGTTAGCCTTTTCAATATACACACACTTTTAAGATAACAGGATTTTCTTCACAGCCTCAAGTTAGGCACTGAAGTACTTTGTTATGATTAGTTTTATCACAATGAATCCAAACCCTCTGGATTATTAATCAAGTCTTCTGACAGGTCTCCAATAATGAAACACACTGTGCAGCTCACAGTGACTCACCATTCATCTTAAGCTGAGAAAACAGAAGACAGGCAAATTCTCAGATCTTACCCAGGCAGCCCATAGCTTTAGGAAACCCCTTCTACTTGCTTTCTCACCAACAAAACCAGTGTATTTGTTGACTTTGACATGGCAAACTTCCCACTTGCCTGTTCTCATTCTACCCATGGACGGCAGTTACCATGTTGAAGACTCAAGCATCTTAAGGCTGAGGACATAAGTAAGCTAATCCCCTCTCAAACAAAACATTAAGTCCTCCACTTCTCTTTTAATTAATACTTCCTTAAATTCTCTGCCTTGTTTTGAAGTGTAACCATGCTAAGCCCACATCACAAAACTATTAACAGAAGGAGAAGCCACTTCACACAGCAGTTTGTTTTCTGGTTGCTGGGAATTCAAAATTCCATTTCTCCATTTGGTACTCAAAGTTACTGCTTCTACCTCCATATTTTGACTACACTGGACTCTGGCACTGGGGAATGGATGATGAGTAGAGAAAAACTAAATGCAGGAGACAGCATGAGGGAGAGACCAGTTAGGAAAAGTGTTGAAGCTTGCACAGGTTCTCTTACCTCAATCTCAGCCACAGACTGATGATTAAAGTAGTTTATTGCCCCTAGCATCCCAATTTTACAGCACTGGGAGAAGCCAAATGACACCAGGAGGCTGCTCATCAGGCACCATGAGTAACAATTCCTGCTTAGGTGATTCTAACAAGCTGGGGAACACCTGCTCCATACCTTGCAACACTCCCCAATACACATGCAGTGCTCAGTGGCATCAGCAACTCTGCAGACACCCTGCCGTGGCCTCCCAGAAACATCATCACACCATCACTGCCCTTTGCTGAAGTTAAAGCTTTCCCTGCATGTTGTGGATGATGAAATGGCTTTTACAGTCCCTGATCCAAAACAAATTTAGAGGGTTACCAATCCCAAAGCATCCGGTGATAAGAGCTGGTTCACAGTGAAACAATTACACGGAAGGATTTGTCTTGTTAAACATACAAAAGGTTATCAATAACCTACCAGTTCACACCACATCTTCCAGCCCAGCTCCAGGGAGGGACAGGTTCCCAGCAGAGGACAATGCACCTGCACTGCCAGCCGTGAGCAGGCACGGTCAGGCACCTCCACCAAAGGCATCCTTCCCCTGAGAAGCACCTTCAAACCAACTGAGAGGCTTCTAAAGAACAAAGCCTTGGACCTGCAATGCAAAGTTGACTTCAAACCAAGTACATGACAGAACCTGCCTCCTTGTAAAATCTTAATAGGACCCCAGCATAATAAAAACTAAGTTATTCAATTCTTAGCTAATAATTTTCTTTCTAATTTGGCCACATTGTAAAGTCGTCTTAAATCCTACCATAAGTTCTTTTACTGCATTATGCACAATCCTATGAGTACAATTAAAATGCTCTATCCAAGCTCTTCCAGTATGAATGGTTTTCATATTTTCTTATCAGAACATTACTTTCTTGGCCCAGCACACTCCTTACACCCCAATTTGTCAAACCCTGAGTCTAGGCTCATTAAAAATAAAGACAATACTTCAAAAACTGGATGAAACCCAGTTTCACACCATTCAACTGTACACCTTTTATTTTACCCTCTCATCCTGACTTTATGAGCTGCTCCCACCAAATTCCACTTCAAATGACAGTGAAGAAAGGTTTGGATTTGTAACTGAGTGATGCAACATTTAATAACTTCAAAACTGCCAATGATATAAAACTATGAGCCAGCACTAAAAGCACCAAGACCTGACCTAAAAGAAAAACAAAGTTCCTATGGTACTATGAAATCAAGGGTCATGGTAAATCAATACACAAATCAGTCTGGCTACAGGCATTGTTCATACCTGTATAAATGTTTGGCAGCAAAACACAGATATTGGAACAGAGGTACAGCAAAATAAATATGCTACGGACCCCTAATAGAAAAAGTAGCCTGTCTCATTTTTCTTTAATGATAAGACACAAAACTTTTAGAAGCATAAGTTACTCCAAGATACTAGCTCAAAACCTCACAAGCTACAGCTCATGTAACTAGGCATTACTTGGGAATTTAAACCACTCTGGTTGCTTTCCAACAGCCAAAAATTGCCACACAAGTACAATGTACTCTTGACCTCCCCAAGGAGTGGCTCATTCCTGCCTAAGATGTCAACAATCTCTTCAGATGAAATTTCCCCACCACTGGCCTAACACGCACATCTCTCACATCAAAACTGTCACATGTGCTTGAGCGAGTTACTACATTCTAAAGGTATCAGCTTCTAACAAACATTGGCTCATCCAAAGCAACCCCCAAAAACCGAAATCCATCTTCAAGGCCATGGGTCTTTCCTTTTTATTTCCCCTACCCCTGAAGCCAACTGGAAGCACATGTGTGCCTTGTTTTCACCCCAAAGTCATCAGCTGCAAAGCTTCATCATAGGAGAAAATTCCTCCCACTGGTACAACAACATGAAATTGAACTATTTCAATGTGCAGCATTTTACATTGAGAAGAATTGCTTGAACAGACTTACCAAATTTTGTCCATAAAACACTGACTTCCGAACTAGCCTCTGGAGTCAGTTTTCTGCCCAGTGCAAGTCTAAAAGTCAATGATCATGTTTTTCATCACTTTTTTTATATCATAATCCTGTAATGTACAGCACCAGCTGAAAAAAATCTTACACTAAAAATGGTCAAGTTTAACAGTTTAAACAAAGAGCATCTCCTTGGTCTTCTTGCTAGCCAAGATGTAGGAATAGAGCTCTGTATCCCCTCATGTCTGCAAAGGGGAAGATATTTTCTTCAATAGACTGAAAGCATAGAGCTGCTCAGTAGAGGCAAGTATTTACTGGCATCCTGGTCCCTCACCTCACCAAAGCTACATAGATCAACCTCTCCAAGGAGCTAAAGTTTGAGGCAGGATGTGGGACATGGTACAGGGGCCATAAGGAGGGGTATGAGGGAGCACACCCAGCCTGAGGAGCACCAGAGGTGTTGAGGCAAGTCAATGAAGACAAAAGGATCCGGATGTGAAATGTCTGAAGGAAGAGTATTTGACAAACACTAAGTGCTTTCTAAATTAATTGATCCTTGACTGGTGAAACCACAGTGTTTGATGAGAGAGGGTGATACATCAGCCCTGGGAGCTCTATTTCCTAATCCCACAAAAGCCCTGCAAAGAGCTGAGTACACTCTGTTGTCTGTCATCTTGCACAACGCCCTTCCCTCAAGTACTTCTCCAGAGAATGAATTTTGCATTGTTAGAAGAGATTAGTTTAACTGCAGATTATTATTATTTTTGTTTTCTTTCATTCACAAAGCACTTCACACAAATCAGCACATGGGAACCAGGTCTCTGAAGCACAGCCTAAAAGTTTATTTATGATCATAGCAACTAATTGCTCAAAAACAAGCCTGCGGCCCCAGGATCATTCCCATGTCACCAAAATTGGCTGCTGCAGTGATGTGGCACTCATGTCCAAGAAATCAGTGCTTTTAACTTGCTTAAGGGGTTTTGCTGGCACAGGAGGGCGGACAGCTGAATAACTGGCCACTGGATAACACTAACTCCTTCAGTGACAAAAAGGACAATGGCAACGTTTTGTTAGCAAAAAGTCTGCCCAAGGTCTCAGCTCATAGGAAATTACTGTATAGATGGGGACACTGCCCTGACAAGGCCAGCCTTCCCCTCCCAGCCTTTCCTCTCCCTGACACTGATGGCTGCCACCACACCTAGTCCTTCGGCTCCGTTATATCTTAGCCACTGATAGGAGTCACTCCATGGGAAAGCAGAATGGTGGAACCAAAATTATGAACATTTTCCTGTATTGCTTTACAAACTTCTGAACCTTACAAGACGGGAGTCATCCACTTCTCTGCCTTTCTTTTTTCCTCTCCTACAAACGAATTTTAACAATGCATATCCTGCCAGGAAACATTACCATGCATTAGTGATAAAGCATTACATAGAAAGGTAAATTACGTTTCCAAGACACGAATGTGAGCTGAAAAAAGTATTACATCCACAGCTTAACAACTGTGCAGAGGAGAGAGAGAAAAAAAAACCAAACCAAGCACTCTTAGAGAAATCTTCAGGAAAATGGGGGGGGAGGAAAACAGGAAGAATAGATAAAACAATGCCATGCTGTCAAAGCACAGCTGTGCCTCTGCATAAAGCAGAGTTACCAAACTAAGTCAGATTAAAGGGCATCAGTGGTGGGGGTGCTTACATGGTACAACACAGACCCAGAGAGGTGCACTCGAGCACCATGTAGCTTGCCAACACAGCACTCACCCATGGCATTAGACTCCCTGTTCAGCTAGATAAACAAACTAGAGCCAGACGAACCATTTATTCTCACTCAGGAGTAGTGATGCTGCACAGTTCAGTGAAGGAGGCAGCAACTCCACTGCCATCTGGGTGATGTAGCCAGGCACAGTCACCAGAAAGGATCGCTGGTACCTTCCCTCTGGGTCCTGCTCTAATATGGAGACACTGGAAAAAATGAGCAAGGAGGCCATCCACTGCCTCTTTAACACCAGCAAGCCAAACATACATTCAAAAGGACAACTGCAAGCCAAAGGATGTACAGAAAGGCATTTGCAAAGCTGCCAGGCTGCCCTGCCAAGAACGTGAGCCTTAAGGTCAGGGAATGGTACTTAGAGACAAACTCTGCTGAAGAGAAAGTGAGCCATGCCCGAGACAATGAGGCTGTGTAGGACATGTGAAATGAAGATGGGCTCTGATCATATTTATTGTGGATGGGACACTTAAGAGAGGGTGCTTGTCACTGGACAAGCCCTCGTTGTCCTCCCACACACAGGCAGAAAAGCTCCAAATCTAAGCCAGACTAGTCCAAACCCAAGCCAGATCATCACAGCAGCTGTAGTTACTACAAAGGGTTATAGCTGCAAACCTTGTCTGCATAAGAGGGGAAAAAACAAAACAAAACAAACAAAAAAAAAACCCACAAAAAAAACAAGGCAGGCAATTTGACTTTAAAAAAAAGAAAAAAGGTAAAACCCTGGATGAAATTCATTTTATTGGAAAAAAATCAAGCAGGGCAGAGGTAGTACTTGTAGCAAAGGCTTTTACCAGAACTCCCCACCCTACACTCCTCTGAACAGACAGCAGGTCAGGAAGAAAAAGCTGCTGAGAAACCCCTTCCACTTCACACTGCTTCCTGGGACTTTCCTCAGACAGCAGCCCCTGGCAAACATGATGCCACACAGAAGTTAAGAGACCAGGAGAAAAGAGAAGCTAATTTCTATGAGCTCACTAACAAAGAGGCCAACACTCACTCCAACAAACAAACAAACAAAAAGCAAAGAGAACAACAACAGAGGAATGAACCGGCAGTAGCTAATTAGCTAAAGCACTGTAGGCAAGACTTCCAAGCACCAACTTGAATTAAGCAGGATATACACCTTTGTGCAGGATTTTTTTTCAGACACAACAGAGAGGGATGTCTGGGGAATTCTTCACCAGTCATTTTCTGCAACCAAAATACACAAGTGCTAATTAGATCATGTCAAGACTTCATTTTCACACTTCCAAAGCTGCTCAATTAGAAGTATGTGTTTTGGCACCCTTCTAAAATAACTCAGAAAAAGCTAAAAACAAATAAATGGCACAGGAGATGACACAGCTGAAGGTGGATGAATCATCACCATACCAGGAACCTAAAAAACTCATTAAGAGACATACACAGACCTAGTTTCATTAAACGGTTACTGCCTAATGTGGCAGAACAAAGAAAACAAAAACAAATCAATAGAACAGCGAGAAATCAACTTATGTGAGGAAACACATAAGTGGCTGCCTTTTTCAGCAGGGATAGTCATCATCCTGCCCTGCAGGACTTTCCTACCAGTCATCACCCACACTTTTTAAAAAGCCTCCAGGTAGTTCAGAGTGGGACAAAAACTGGAAAGTGCAAGTAAAATACAGGACCTTCAAAACCCATACCAGTTGCTCTAGCAGTGAGCACATGCTCAGAAATGTCATGCATTCAGCTACTGAAGCAGTGAGGATTTCTCTGGAAAAGCTAATGAAGAGGAAATTCAATTTATCCCCAGTGTTTTGAGTGGCAGCTCTAAAGAAAGAAAATTGATTGAAAAGAATCAGTCACAATTCTTCAAGATGGTGCAGAAATAGATGCTGCTACAGCTACAAGTTCCAGGGCATCAATCTCTGTGTTAATTGGGTGAAGGTTGTAACTCTTGCTACGTTAGCAGTGTTAGGAGAACTGCTATTGATAAATATAAATCAGTAACCAATTCCCACTGTGTGACAGTACACCAAAACCAGACTTGTCCCCAGTTCTTGTTATTTGCTTCATAAGTCTGAGGAATGAGCAAATATTGTCCCAAAGGAGGAGGGCATTGGGAGGCCAGGAGACCTCCTTAACCCTGGCCCTCGTCTGAAGGGAGACACAGAAACGGGGTTTGGAAGTAGGCAAAAATCACTCTGGCCTTGTGAAACCAGTGGCATGCTGATTCAAAACCTATCAGACCTCAGACACCTTTATCTGAGATAGTTACAAATTACCTTGTGTCAATAACAAATTTAAGACATCCCATCCCTGATGACAAGTATCTTCCTTATCTTCAAGGAACATGTGGTTATAAATGAGGACCCACATCACGCCGCGAAGAAGCTGCTGTAGTGAAATCCCTGACACTCGTCCAGCCGTTGCAATCCCTCATTTACATAAATTGCCTCTGTTTTAGATTCCCTGTCCCTCTGATTTACGACTTTAAGAAAAACAAACATGAGCTGAGGAAATAAGGGAAAAGAATTAATGAGCCAACTTTGCAGCTTTGGCCACATGTAAATACTGCAGCCAATTGTTGTTTCTCTGCCAGCCAGAAACAAGAATAAACATGCAAATAAACATGTAGCACTCTTCCTCTTCTTAAGAATTTAGAATATGATCCAAAACCACCTCACCTAAGGACTTAAGAGATTAACAGCTCAGTAGTGTCACAGTAGCTCTTTGTTTCTGCAGCTATCAAGCTAAATTAGAGGTACAATCTCTTTAGGGGAAAAAAAAAATAAGCGTAACATTCACCGCACAAATTTTAGGCCAAATGGGACTTCTATCATCAGTACACTTTATTTAAACTTTTAACTTATTCTTAATTGTGCGGATCTGAAAGAAACCTAGACTGCTGAAAATTTGGACAGTCTTTCAAGAAAACATTTTTAACAAGTTATGTGAATTTAATACACGTGACATTCCAAAACCCTATCCCATCACAACACCAGGTATCCTGACTCTCTCTTACAAGGTGTGAGCTCCAAATACTCATGTGATATCATCAAATAAGTTGCCAAACTGGCAAAACCCAGACGGTTCTAAGAAACACTAATTCCACAGGAATCAAGAACTAAGAAAAGTCCAGAATGATAGTGGTTATGTAAGAGATTGGATTAAGAATAATCTACTGTGATGTGTGTGTGTTTACAGAAGACTTGGAAGAATAGAGTTTAAAACAATCATTCAAAGAACAGTGAGGCTCTTAAAGGAAACAATTTGCTGTACTAGATTATATTCATATGACCAATAAAAGTGAGCATGAGCAGAAATCGGGTTTAAATCCTGGTCTGAATCCTACTCTAAAGTAAAATCAGATGTCCCCATAAGCACCTTCCTTCCATTCAAGATGAAGCTCTTCCACCAATGTGCCCTGAAATTTAGTGGCATCTCACAAAGTCACTCCCATCACAAGGGATATATGCACCATTATTCCACTGGGGATGTAACAAGTGCCCACAAGTAAAAAGAATGACTTAATGCTGAACTGTTCAACTAAGAGTAACGGCTTTATCTCAACTCTGCATCTGTGCAGCTAAACCACACCTGCAACGTAACTCTACACTGGTAGGACAGGAAGTAGGCAGTCAATAAAAAGGAGTTTGCCTTCCTATCTAACTAAACCATTTGCCTTTTAACATCACTCTTATCCAGCACAGGAGGAGAAATCCTCTGTACCTTTCTTGTGAGTTTATCAGTTGTGATCCTGCTCCTGGTTTTTCCATCACTGAGACAAAGGCAGGTATTGACAGCAATGGTCCCTCTTGGGAAAGCAAGGTTACTTGCAACATCCAAAAAGCTGGTATTTCTGCCCCCTTGTTTTACACACCCAGGGGAGCCAAGGGCTGAACATAGCACTGGGTCACAGCAACCTCACACAACTTGGATCATTACACCAATTTTATCATTCTATACCATAAAAGGCATGCCAGGTCTTGGTATTAAAACAGACTGTATTGAGGTGTCAGTTGATTCATGTTCAAGTAATATTTGATTAACAAATTATGAAAACAACATCTGGGAGAAGAGCCGATCTAATCCCACATATGTCTCACTTCCTATTTCCTCAGCTTTTTTGCCACAGCCTTCTGTATTGCTATTCCATGCTCAGCCAGTTTGGAGCTAAGCAAAGCCTGGAAAGGGCCATGCCAGCTCATGGCAAAAGTCCATCAGGCTCCTCAGAGTGGAACAACATGTGGCCATCCAGAGAATGGCATAATAAGAAAGTAAGCAATTAATGAAGCTCCTCCAGATGCCACCACTTTGTGGTTTGGTGATTTGCCAAGCTGGGGAGGGGTATTCACGCAGGTCTCTGTGTGATCATCAATTTACAGCTCTCCTTGTAAAGTCTACAGCAAAACAAATTAAAAAAAAACAACTGCCCTTCCTCCCTACAGCATCCATCAGCCTTTCAGATTCGCTAGAGCTTTGCTTTTCTGGCATCTTCCAAGCTGGCTTCTTAGCCTCCCCACTTTACTCCTGGATGTCATGAATTACACTTGAATGCTTTCAGCGTGCCAGAACACTTACTACTTCAATAATGACTTCTCCAGAACTCTTTTTATTATTATGAATGTAATGTTTCCAAACAACATTCTTGATTGTTAGACTCAAACAGTATTGCTGTGATAACCCTCTAAGAACCCCATCTCCTCCTGATTTACAGTTATCCTTACATTAAGACTATGAGAAGAAGAGGACTTGCAGAAGAATTTGATTGAGATGAATCATTATTCACCAGGGCAAATCCAAAGCTAGCATCCTCTCTGAACCAATGGTTCAGAGGTTTTCACCAACAGTTGAAGACCATGACATCCTAGGACACTGTTCAAATACTCTGTTCAAATTCTAGACAGTGATATTTGCGATGTCTGCTTGAATTAAATTGTTCCTTCTCTGGGTTTGTTTGTAATTATGCCAACAACAGTAACATCTGGGAATAGTGAATTGCAGTTTATGTCTTCTGTATAGAATGTGTTTCAATATTCATCTTTGATGTATAGCTCTAGAAGAGGCCACACTAAGATCCCCAGCTGCAATGTATTGTATCGAACAGATTAGTTTTGGACAGAACATATGCTTTCATGATCTATAAAGAATTGCAGGTAAATGAGGAGCCCTACCATCCTTTGGCCATGGAGGCCTCCAGCAAGATCAAAAAAAGAACCAGATGAATGTAGTACAAAAGAGCAGTGAAATTATTCATGAAACAGCAACAACAAAAAACACAACTTGCAAGCACTGATCTCTGGGAAACTGAGAGGTAATCTGCCATTCCTGTATATATAACGATAGTATATGGTGTTATTGTTTTCATGAACTGCTGCTGCAAGCAGATGCAGAGCAGCCCTGCATAGCAATAGGGGGTTGGATCCCAAAACTCCTTTTACAGAGTCTTGGGCAGCAAAAGGTCTCATCTAGGTGCTATTTTCTAAAATTTCACTCATAGCATACAATGCGTGAGACAGTTGTCATGAAAAACATTCCAAGTTAAAAACTATAAGAGCACCAGAGATTGGGCCAGGAATTCAGGCCCCAAGTGATATAAAATGATTCCTTATGCTATTTCATTCCACCAGTGAAATTACATCTTTCAAAAAAAACCAAAACAGGTATTTAAAATAAAACAAATTCAGTCTGATGATTAAGTATGCAGCAGAAGAGCAATAACAGGCTGTGAAGAAAGATGGGTTAGGTTTATCCTTTACACCGCCACGCTGCTTCCCTCCTACACATGCCTGAGAAGTATTGCTGTAATCACCACATCAACTTTTTTTTTATCTTCCAGTAATTATACCACAGTATAATTGAAGCTCCTGAAACTGATGCAAGCACAACTCAGTAAAATCTAATAAGAACTCAGGGATGGAAGTAGTGAAAAATAAGGCAAGAAATAAAGCACGATTTTTCTTCTTTATCAGAGTAGTTGACAAGGTCTGATGTAAATCCTCTGTCACTGGCTATCTTTTTATCATGACGCTCTTCCAGAAGATAAAGGCACAGATTCAGGGAAGGCCCTATAGCTTCAAGAAGGGGCCAGTCTAGCTGATTGCAACAATACTCTGACTTCATCCACTAAGAGTAGGTTAAGTACCTGGAAAAACAGCCTAAGTCAAATACCTTACTTTGCAAGAGCTAAATATTTGAAAGTTACCATAGCACCTCAATATTCCCAAGATGTAACACAAGAGGAAAGGAGAGAAACTTCTGAAATATAGCCTCCAAATGTGGTCACTCCAACACATGCTGCTCTATCCTGGCAGGAAGCCGATGGCCATCTCCTTCAGGAACACAAGATAACCAGCTTTGGGGACAAAATGTCTCTCCCTTAAGCCGGTGGTGCCACATTGAAATTGCTGGCTCTCAGTCAGAAATAATAGTAAGCACAGAAATATTAACTGACAAACTGATCATCACTAAACAGCAAGAAGCTCTCCCAAAGGATGTGTGAGCAAACAGAGCTTTAAGACCAGACAGAATAAGCACAGGGAGGACCATCCAAACACTTGGGATGCACACACCATGAGGGACAAAATGTTGAGAAATTCAAGCCTGATAAATTTCCCCACCACCGAGCCAGGAAGTAGAGAGCTGGAGAAGAAAATATTGCTTTCCCTCTCAAGAAGGTATTACATAAAGTATAACTGTTAATCTAGACTGTTTCAATGTCCCTTTACATTCCACTGTGGCATTTATACCTGTGTGCCAGGTACCACCACTACAGGCTCAGCAGAATATAGAACATCCCCGGAGAAATCACTACTCTCCATATGTTATTTCTGTCTCACAGGCACTTGACTCAGACAGCTTGACTGGGTACAGGGCACCTTCTAAATCTCAACTCTTTGAGCAAGCAGTTTTCTCAGCCTTGTCACCTGTTTTCCCCTACCTCCTATTTACATAGTTAAATCAAATAAAGGTTCCAGCTAAGTCAAGTAACATGGATGCATCATTACAATTTCACTTAGCATAAAGAGGTCCATGGCAGGAATCACTTTCATTAGCAACAGGAACATCTTACCCCCAGAGGCCATTTAGGGTGCTGGACACTCAGAAGGCTCAAACTCACCAGGCTGCTGTAACAGCAACAGCAATCTGTGCAAAAAGCTGGTTTACCAGCAAAAAAACCTTCCCAGTTGTCAGTGCAGCACAGACTAATGGGTTGGGAATAGTGAACCACAACAATGATGAGCACACACATATCAATGCTAACAGACCGACATCTACAGAGCCCATAAAGTCTCCTCTGAGAGCATCAGTTATACCATATCTTTGATTTACATTTTTCAAAGAAATAACTGAAGCTGTTCAGCTCATTCCAAAGGCCCATCGGGAAGGAGAAAAACCTCAAGAAAACTTATATAGCAGCTCTGCAGCAGCATGAGTCTAAACAAATGGAAAAAATCTAAAATAGGTTGTGACAGTTTATCATTAATGTGTATGATTTACCTGGAAGAATGTGGTATCTTAGTGGCAACTTTCCCAAAGAACTAAGACAAACATGAGCACATAACAAGAGATTTGGGGAGCAAGGGAAAAGGGACGTCATCGCTGATTAAGTTGCTGATGGCAAGAAATGAAAAAATGAGACTACACAGGGCAGCACCTGTAGGGCTGAAAAACACAGTGGCATGTTCCAGCTGCTTCATTTGGCAGCATTAAATTCACCACAGAAGAATTATAATCACACAACAAAACACTGAAGTCTTCTGAACTGTCTCCTTGCAGTCAGATGCAACTCCAAGAGCATTTACCCAGGACAGAGAGAATATTCTGAACTCTTCTATTCATAAAAGAGCATTACTGTAAAACATACAAAGGCATGAAGATACAAGAGAAAGAGAGGTGTTATGTTTGTATAGAGCCGGATATAAATAGAAAACTGAATATGAAGCTTCTAGCTCAGGCAAATCTCTATCAAGCCTACAAAGAAGCCCTTGTGTTGTCAGGTCCTGGCAAAGGATCTAAGCACCCAAACTACTCCATTTTTCCAACTATATGAAATTATCTAATACAAGAGATAACTTACATATATGGATCTGGTAATCCCAACATACAACTATCATCACAGCGTTAGTCAACTCTGATTTGGACTCATGAATAGCTATCAAAGAAATTGTGTTTTGACCCTCAAAATAGGTTTCTAGAGGCTACAGAGACATAAGCAATACAAGTAGATCTCTCCCATGCTTGTATGTTATATCTGTAGTATCTTAGATGCAGCTTAGGATTTCCTTTTGCATAAGGCAGTTTCACACTTCCATGTGTCAATCAATACCTAGGTCATTTACTCATTTTATGCATATTTAGAAAGGAAAAGACAAGTCCTAATATGCTTCAAAACATCATTTCAAATACTATTAGATTTAAACACAGAAGATAGATGGCTCAGTGAATAACCTGACTGAAGATTTTGCATTTGCAAGACTAGCATCACATAACTTAAAACAAAGGCAGTGAAAGCAGCTCAGATGAGTAAAAAGCACCAGGCCAAAGTAGTTCAGAACAGTCTCCACTCTGCTGTCATCACCCTCATTATTACTTTTGTTACAAAGACATGCAATAGTCTTTAAAATCTCAATAAGCGTTCAAAATAAATGTTTGGAAAACACCCTGTGACAGTTCTATCCTACTTATGGGTAAAACCTGTGCTACAATTGCTAATGGGACCCTAAATCTCCCAGCAACTAAAGAGGTAAGACGTTCCCTGTAAGGAGCTGTTACAAGACAAACCCACAAGCAAGATAATATTATCCAGATGTTTGAAAGGACTTTGAGTTCGATCAGTGAAAGAAAAGAAAAAAAACACACAAACCCAGTGGGAGTGGCAAAATAATCAGACAAACAATAAAAATTGATTGTCCCACATTTGAATTGCTCCAGTTATTTCACACCTTCATTCATGTGAAGAAAGGCATTAGCACAAAATCTGGAGCCCTGACAACATAAGCTTCCCATGGACTGAGGATCCACAAATTGAGAAAGTTTCTCATTACTGTGAACAGCACTTGTCAAATACAGAAGCAATTGCAGATGCCTACACAGAGCTATCTAATGCCACAATATAGAGACAAATAACAGATACCAAAAGTCACCTCTGACTGGCTGAAATCAGCCTTGTTACCAGACTTCTCCATACAGTGACAAAGACTTTGCCATTCTATGCAAATTCAACCTTTTAGATATTGTCCCTTCAAAACATTGCATAGGATGAAGTGTATCCACAGCAGCATAAACCACAAATTAGCAAATCTGATTTGTAGGAAATGCTCTAATCTCCACCTCAAGCCCTAAAGTTTAGTGAAGAAACCAGCAAAAAGCTCTTTCTGTCAAATCACAGGAAAATACAACTAGAACTGACCTTCCATTGCTCCTTGGGAAGTAGTTTCACCACCACGATGTCACCATTCAGGGCTCTGTTGCGAGCAACCACTCCATCAATAAAGATATCGCGAGCTCCATCCTAGACAAAAAGGAAGAATAATAAACATCAGACCAAAACATATTAAATTACAGTTGTTACGAGGTTTAAAACACTGTCATCAAGAGAGACACACACCCTGGTGAGACAAACATCCTGCAGTTGTGCAGAGAAATGAAATGGATTCACCATATGCCCTTCAGAATGCAATATCTTTCAGCAAATAAACTCCTTTTGTATGTATGTGCCAGCACAGTAGTCCCACACTATTTACTCAAGACCAAGCCAAGCCCTCAAGATGTATTGTCTGCAGTTACTCTTGGGAATGGGCAGAGATTTTTCTGCAGTCACAGTGAAGTTCCCAGCTCAAGCCCTCCAAGGTTCAGGCTGTGTTTACAAGACAGTCTCCACCAAGTGCCTCCTGCAGAGGTACCTCCTGCTCTCCTGGCAAGATGGGAAAGCAGGGACAGACAGCCCCAGGATCATCAGGTCACTCTGTGAAGGTAGCCTGCATAGAGGACCTGGGGATGCAATCTCTTTTTTAAAATGAGCTAAGATCCTATATTCTTCATTTGGCACAGCTAATGGTAGAAGAAGGGATTCCAAAAAACGGTGACTGTAAATGCCAACTGGAAGATCTTTTACTGTAACAGGCATGTTCTCTCAACACTTTGGGTTAACATCCTTGCACAAGAGCCTCTACACACTATGATTATCCACCCCAGACAAGTTTGGCATTTGGCTAATCTAGATTTAGTTTGGAAGATTTTCTTCATGGGTGAAGAAAGATGAAATTTCCTGAAGATACCAACACAAAGGTTCCAGTTTTTAAAGGATTGTCAGTTTTGCCCTTTTCAGACTTATTATTGACAGCGCTCTTGCTCCTTTCATGTCTTTACCCATAATTCAGTACATGAAAAATTTCATGTGTGTTTACAGTGCCACGAATGTGTCAAGCTATATGAGCACTTAGTATCAACATGAGCAGTCAACAGTTTTTCTAGAAAGCTATTTTTGCATGGTTCTGACATACAAAGAGGATGACTTCATTTAGATTAGTATTTCATTGTCTTTGAATGAAAAAAACAGCCTCAGAAGAATTAAATCTTAATCATAACTTTAGTCACTCCTCAGTGTCTCACATGCTTGAGTGAATCCAATCAGAACTACCAGTGTGCTCGGTCTCCAAGAAAAACTTCTTTTATAACCTGAAAACACGAAGCCCTAATATCATAAATATCTTACTCTGCTTAGATACCAAAACAATAAAAAGGCAGGCCCTGCCATGATGTGAAACTAAGGCTGCCCTCCAAGAGACCAAATTACTCTTAGAAAGAAAAGCAGCCGCAGCTCAACAGCTGTGTGAAAGCTGCTGCCTCCCATGACAAGATGCAGAAAAATTGCAAAGCCTCTTGGACCAACATAATTCAAATTGGAAACTGTTCTTTTCAAAAAGCCAGATTTTTTACACATGGTCTTATTCATCATTTCTTCTCACCCTCTCCCTGCTGCCCCAACCCTTCACCTAAATCTACCACACAGACAAAAAAGCAAAGCTCAAAATCCCTTTTTAGGGAAAATGCGTGTGCTTTATTTTTTCATCTGTAGCTGAAGCTGCTCTGTGCTGCAGGACACAGGCTGGCACTCACAATTATTTGTTTGTTTCTCCTGTGTTCAAGAAAACATGAAGCAGAACTTTTTCCTCACCTCTGATAGAACCATCTCATGTGACATCTAGTAACCATCTAGTTAAAACTGCATCCCCATATCCTGCAAGAGCCCTGTTCTGAACTGCAGTCACTCTCACCTCAAACAATATACATGCACACTTACAGACATGTTTGCGCATCTATTTTACAACAGGTAATTTCATTATGTACAACAAAGGAATCTGCCATCAGCCTGGGGGTTTTTTTCCCAGAATGAGTATCTCTGTATCTGAAGTTCCAGGCTCACAAGTGCTGGGGGAATTGAGGCACACCCAAGAACATCTCAGCATCACACTTTCTCCTTCAGCATCTGCTGCTCTGCACAGCAGGCACTCCAGATAAAGAAAGCTATTTAAATGACACTGAACCACCACAGAACACAAATTACTTGTAAAGACTCAGCTGCCCCCAGGATGCACATACTGTGTCAGCCACAATGGCTTCAAGACTTCCACAACCCCCTCCAGGGAGCACAGCACTTGTACTGCTACCTGGCCACCTATGAATATTACACAGTGCTCTCTACCTGTTTCCGAAGGAAATCTACCATACTTTTATCTGCTCTGTAAGTGTCCTTCACAAGCACAGCCACAGTCACTTCATCTCTTGAGCTCAGCAGTATCATTCTTCACATTGATAATGTCATTCAAACCACACTGTTATGTGCAGGGAAGACATGAGACACAAGGCAGACGTTTTTAAACGCCCAGGTCCATCCTCTGAGTGGCTTTCAAGAGAAAGACCGTTCCCTCAACTCTTCATGCAATAATAAGACAAGCAGGCAGAGCACAACATCAACAAGAAACATCCTGAGACTCCTGGTGTTAGAAGGTGAATAGCCGTTGCCTTTGAATTTCATGAAGCCATGGCCAAGTCAGAGCTGAAGAGAAAGGGGTACAGAACCACAGCCAACAGGAAAGAAAGGGTGATTTTTCAGTTTCAACTCTTGCAATATCTGGCAATGACATGAAGTCCTCCAGAACATGAAAGCTGCAACCCCAACCCTTCATTATGGCAAATAATGGTATACCATGGATAAACTTCCTAAAGCAGCTGTTGTAAAGGAAAGACTGTGTTCACGCCAGTCAGAATTGCTTTTATCCCAGTGTTGTTTCTGTTTGATATGTGGGGCAAGTCTAGTTCTGTTACTCAGCTCCACAAAGGGCAGAAGAGTAGAAAGAATGGAGAGAATAACCTCTGCTAAACCTCCTTGATGACAAACTCAACATGAGCCAACAGTGTGCACTTGCAGCCAAGAAGGCAAACCAAATCCTGGGTTGCATCAAGAGGAGTGTGACCAGCAGGTCCAGAGAGGTGATTTTACCCCTCTACTCGGCACTGGTGAGACCCCACCTGGAGTATTGTGTCCAGTTCTGGAGCCCTCAACACAGGAAGGACGTTGAGCTATTGGAGAGGGTCCAGAGGAGGGCCACGAAGATGATCAAAGGGTTGGAGCAACTGCCCTATGAGGACAGGCTGAAGGAGTTGGGGTTGTTCAGCCTGGAGAAGAGAAGGCTCAGAGGGGACCTCATAGTAACTTATCAGTACCTGAGGGGGTCCTACAGAAAGGCAGGGGAAGGAGTTTTTAACATAATATCGGATGGGAGGACTAGAAACAATGGATATAAATTAGAGGGGGATAGATTTAGACTNTGTCCCTGCCTATGGCAGGGGGGTTGGAACTCGATGATCTTTAAGGTCCCTTCCAACCCAAACTATTCTATGATTCTATGATTCTATGTCTGCATTCCAGCAAGCACAACAGTGAGCATCGACCACGCAGGGCACCAGCTGGACACCAGGAGCTTCACATCCAATTGAACTCATGTGAGTAGCTGGATTTCTCACTTAACCTTACATTTTGTAATTTCAGAGAATATGTTTCACAGCTTACACTTACCACACCCACAAGGATACCTGTAAAGGATAACAAGGATACCTGTAAAGGATAACAGTTTCTTTCCCACTGAGACACACAGTGCTGCTTTACTGGTATACTGGAGAGCTGCTCTCTACTCGTTCCTCTAGCTGATTTTAACCTACTTTGCGCATCTCCAATCTTTCTCCACCTCAGTACTGCTCCAGACTTCTGGAACAAAGTGGTCTCCAAAACAGTATCCCAAATGAACAACATGAACTGATAATGCCACAGATTTCAAGGCTTTCAGCCCAAGCCCCAACACAAAAGTGCTGTTAGCAGTGGGGACAATAACAGTCAGTGTTTTGCTGTCCCTGCGCAGGTTCTGCCTTCTCTCTCCCACAGCAACAAAATATTTCATATTAAACTCTCTCATGGACAGTAACATTTTGACCAAGTCAGTTCCAGATAAAAAGCCTTGGCTATGCCAGCTGTGAGGTCACCTTCGCTACCGGAAGTCCCTGAAATTGCAAGAGTCCTTCTTTGCTGTCAAAACAAAGAGAAGAGAGGAGAGGCACAAGCCAGTTCCATGCAACAGAAACACATCCCAAGCCAACCAAGATAGAGTTCATGCACAAGCGGGCACATGAAAAGGAATCACACGTATTATTTCTGGAATGACTTTTCAAATTAGCTCATGAGGCAGATCGAGAAGGGAGAGCATATTTGTTTAGGGAAGATTAACTTAAATCAGTGGAAAAATCTATAAAACCTCTGCAGCCATAAGCCAAGGGTTTCTGATTACGCTGGTCTGGTGGTCCTCAAACCTGAGTTCAGCTGGCTTCTTTGGGACCCAGCGGTACCCCCAGTTTCAACACAAGCTAAGTAATTATTTATCTGATGTATGAAAAAGTAGGATTTGGTTTAGAAATATTTGATTTTTTTTCTTTAAATCCAGGCAATGTTCATTTATTCCAACTCATTCACCTCTGAATGACCTTTCCTGCACAGAATACCTCCTATCTTAATGCACTTTTACTTATGAACTTTAAAGCATTATAAAATTACACTTACTGGAGATGGAATGAAGGCTTCATGGTACTTCTTAGGATTTATTCTCAAGGGTCCCTTTAAAAAAAAAAAAGAGAGAAGGAGAAAGATTATGTCTGAATCTTATTAATTTTATATAACATCAGTTGTATTAGAGAGCTGTAGGTAATATATCTAGTGCGAAACATGAGAGATACATCTAAATTTCCACTATATATTTCAAGTCTTGACAACTTAGCATCCAAGCAATTTCAAGCCCAAAGGCAGTTTCATGACAGGCTTCAGCTGATCTACTGCAGTGTGCCATCAAAGAGATGTTGAATCATTAGCTGTTGCTGCTACTGGGTGAACTTTGGATCCAAGCCCTCCCTGTTTCCTTCACACATGCTCTACTGTGCATCCACCAACTTCTTTAACAAAGAGACAGTAGGAACAATTTTTTTTGCTCTGTTTTGGAAAAGGAAAGTGTTGGTTTTGCTTGTACTGGAGGACAGGAGGAACGATGAAAAGCTGACAATACTGAGCTTGCAAGGCAGCAGGTATCAGCCATTTAGGGCTCTGTCTGTTTAGGCTGTTCCTGCAAACAGTCAGTAGCAGTAATTGTGATAAAGAACATTTCCAAAGAAGAATCAAAAAATAAACACTCAAAGTCTACAGGATTAAATTCTGTTTAAACCCAAAACATCTTAAATAAATTTAAAACACCAAGATCTACCTACTTCTGCTTTGCGATCTGCAACTCCAGCCACCTGCAACAAATTCCTATCACCCCTCCAAAGTCAACCAACCAGTTCTGCTACTTGTCCTTGGGTCCATCCAAGAGAAAAGAGCCAACCACAGAGTTAGACAGGCTGCACAGCACAGCCATCATTCCCATCCCAAGAGGATCCTGGGAACTGGGATTCAGGTGTCTGCAGTTAAAACTGGCAGCATTTCCATTCCTATGGAAATACTACAGGTATCTGCCTTCAGCCAGGCTCCTGCTTTGGGCTGAAACTTTAAAACTTTCTCCACTCGTGCATTTGAAAGAAGGCTGGCCAATTTGTTATGTGAACAGATTCCATCTGTTTGCACTTCTGAGCTGAGCAATCATAGGAACCTCTCACAGGAATTACTTCCTTAAAAATTTACTGCAGCATATAATTTTTTTATGTATTCTGGGAAACACTCAGACGATAGGAAAATAAAGCTGCTTATTACATGTGAGAGCTTCGCTGCCTTGAAGAAGAATTTGCAGATTTATGGAGGTTTAACCATTGTTTTTATTTGCTTCAGTTTGGAGGCATCAACACCATGTATTCTATATTCTTTATGCATTATTTGAATACCTTGCTGCAATGTCTTCTTTTGAGCCTTATGTAACAAGTATTAATGAGTGTACCAGCCACATGGCAGGCACAACCCAGGACAACGGCACGAAAACAAAGACGACCCACTGGGAGCAGCCCCAGGGATACTTTATGCTAAAGCAAAGTGAGAGCTAAGTTCCTGTCAGCAGCCTCTGTTAGTGCTGGTACCCACTGATGGAAAACACTCAATGGTCTTTTCCTCCCCTCTTATTTCCCAGAATCAGCCATCAAAAACAACACACTGTTAGTGAAGGAAGCTGCAATGGAGCAAAAGGAAAAAATGCAGAGGGATGTTTGCTCTGTTTGACAATGAGTCAAAAAATTCCCATATCAGCATCTATCCACCAGCAGAAAGCAGATGAAGGGATATATTCCATGTAACTCCACAATACCCCATGGAATAGTTCAGGACAGCTATCAATCAGCCAGGTGCAAATGCCCATTTCATGCCATTACAAGCATGAAAAATCAGATTTTGTGCTGGTGGCCCAGAAATCACCAGAGCAGCTCTGAGCACACGGACGCCCAGCTCAGGCAAACACAAGGAGGTGCAAAGCATTACCGTGTTTACTGTGCATTCGGTTTCTCCACATTTCAGATGAACTACCTAATTATAATCAGCATTAGAATTCTTACGTCAAGTATCATTAAAATACTTCATTTTTTCCCTTTAAGCAAGGAACTCCCAAAATTTATCTTAGAAAGCAGATGGGCCTTATTATCTGTGCCTATGAAAATCCTATTTACAACATTGTACATTTCACGCTGTGATATCATATCTGGAACCAGTCACTCTCCCCATCTGCAATGAACAACTGTTTTCATATGTGTATTAGGGGATGAGGATCTGGCTGCAGAGTCTGATGATGTCACACTAACGTTGTATTAATTTACAATCGTTCACAAATAATAGCTGCTATATTTATCAGTGTTTTTATGTCCATAGGGCCTTTGTTTTAAAAGGGAAGAAAAAGGTTTGCAGGAAAGTTTCTAAAACACTTTCTGATGATTCAATTCAGCTTCACACACAACTTGCCAAAAATTTTTCTAACATTCACTTCCCTGGGAAGATACAAAAAGGTCATGATTTCTCAACTTGCTCTGCTAGAACCAGGGCAGGCAACACTCAGAATGAACTTCAAGCTTCTCAAATCACACCACTCATAACAGCTATCACAACACATATGCCTAGATTGGTTTGTATGCACAAAACACCAGAATTTTCAGGGTTCAAGCATCTGCTGGCTACCAAGGCCACCTTTGAAACAAAAAAATCCACGAAAATCAGGGAAACCCCAGCCTTCAAGTCCATAACAGAACAGTTTTTTAAGGAAAACCACTCTCCCAGCAGCAAAGCAGACTCTGTGCCTCAGTGTGCTGAGCACTCTCGCTCTGCCTAACCCCAGCAGCCCTGCAGGGAGGGTCTGGGAGATGCTGGAGGCATGGAGCAGACATGAGTTTCTGGCTGATGCTTCACAGGATGATTACAGTCCTGTGGGTCAGTGTTCCTTAATACATAACCTGACTTAATCTGTTGCGTAGAGCCAACACCATTCACTTGTGAAACTACGCACCAGTTATTCAATCCTGTTTGCCTTCAGACCAGCTGATGGGATCCCAAACAGCCTGATGTGCTTGCTGTGTGCTCAGCACAGACAGTTTCATGGGCAGGGAAGTGAGAAGCTCATGCACTCCTAAGTGCCTGAGCTCAGATGCCTTTTCTTGTGGAAGGACACTTCCGCACACATCACATAATTAAATGAATCCAAGAATCCTGCAGGGCACACTTCTCCAGGCTACTTATATAAAACTGAGTTCCAGAAGCCATTAAGACTGATGCTACTGACAGACAACAGCACCCATAAAGATAGCATTTATTCTTCCTGGTCTTGTACTGCTTAATCTTCATGGGACTCGTGTTTTATCTGAACAATCTCCATGTCTGCCAGTAGTTTCTGTTGGCTGGGCTTTCAGGAGCATTTAGTTGCATAGTTCAATTGCCAGGGTTCAGCAACATCCTCAGAGTTCACAGCAGGATCTTTTCTCTCTAACAGATCTCTTGCATTCTCACTCAAATATGTGCAGATTTAGCGTTACCAGGATGCTCCAGGGGATGCTCCAGCATAGAGTCATGCTTCTGTCTGACTAGAACCGATGTTTGCTCAGGACCCTCAGATTCAGACCAATAGCTTTCTTCTCCTCTACCACAGGCTCCTGGGGAACATTTTTGCCAGTTACCATGCCAGACCAATTCCCTGCTTTTAGGAATTAACTGGTATCTTTTCCACTATATCTCTTACTCTCAATACAAAGTGGTGCTGAATATTTTTGTCCACTCACTAAAGCTGCTTCCAGGATCTCACCTATCCTGTTTGAGACTGCAATGATGAATGGTTTTGATGAGATCATACAGATGAATGAGCTGAAGATGAGAGATACCGAGCTGGGATGCCCACAATCTGACACTCAGCCTAAATGATCAAATACAGCTTCCACATCCTCCATTGTTTTCTCAAGATGTGGAACTGGATGAAAGGAAAACAGATGCAGCCTAAGAAAGCACGAATGACTCTTCCAGTTACGCAGCACATGACCTAGAATAGATACTATGCACTTACAAGAATTAGGGAATCTTTTGCCAGAGAGCATGCAATCACAGGTCCACTGGGACTAAGTATTTCAATGGGATTCTCAGGTAGCAGTCATAGTCTGACATGCCTCATCTGCAGCTGCACTTGACCTCATAGGATTAAATGTAGAGTGTGTATCAGACCCTGTTACCAAAAATGGATGCCAAAACCACTCCTGTAGGTAAGGCAGAAACTTTTCATGCCACCATGTGCTACTACAGACATGGGGAAAAGTCACACCGCAAGGCTTCCATTTCTTCCCTCACCATTTGCCTTCTAGCTTGGATGTCTATGGCAGTCTTTGAAAAGGCCCTGCCCTGACATCAGGTAGCCCAGTGAGCCACTTTGATCATCAGCACACTCATTTTTCTGAAAGCCAAGAGCCAATCAGGTCTTCATGAGGGAATCAGGTAACCTTATACTTGGAATCCATCTCACACCTGCAAAAATTATGCTACTCTATTATTATACAAGAATTACTATACCCAGAAAGCAGACAAAAACTGAGGTGATGTCTTGCAATATGTTGCAACTTATCAGTATTAGAGCAAAACACCGGTGTTTAGCTATATGATGTCTCAGCATGAGTGTCCATCATGCCCTTACTGACTTCCACCTGCCTTTTTCCCCCCTTCTGGGCAGACACTGGGTGTGTCCTGAAGAACATTACATTACACTAAGAATTGTGCTACTACACAAGAGGTTCTAGGACACCATCCTCTTCTGCTCCTCATTGAACCTCAGCCCTTCCTGCCCTGATGCAAAACGCTAAGAACCAGCTGTCCAGACAAATTGCTAGATGTTCAGAGAATTGCCTCCTAATTAAGGCTGCAGTGCAGCAACATAAAATCTAATCTTTGATCTTTAGAATCTGTAAAATGAGAGGAAGCTTATTGCTGGCTGTTCAGGGCAAATAACCATATCTACACACACACAGGTGATTTTCTGTTCTCTTGACAGGATTTACAGCTCTGCCTACTGTCTGTGCCTTCAGTGCACACTGTCGGCAGCAGCTGGGTCAGCCGTATGACCTTAGAGGGGTGCAATGAAAATTACAGAAGTAAAACAAGGGTCCAACACCACTTCTTGGCCTTTAGATATTAATTCAACCAATTGCATCATAATTTATAACACTTTACTGCAATTCCTTGGTAGGCACAGCCATATGAGACCCGTGGGACCACACTATTACCCACATCATCACACTCTTTTGTAGGAGGCAGACTTCTGGGAAGAGCTGACAGACTGGAAAAAGAAAAGTAGACCTGGAAGCTGAAGCATCTGCACCTCATTGCTGAGAGCCAATGAACATGCTTGCAAGGAATTTCAACAAGAAGTCTCTTGTTGCAAATAAAAGCTAGGGGCATTCATTTTTACTTCCACTGGCAAAGACAGAGACTGCCAGAACCTGCTGTGATTTTGAACATCATTTGTAAAAGTAAGGGTCTCCACAGCAATGGCTATCATGGCTAGTAGACCACCCAGCCAGAATGCTGCAATTCATCCAACTGTTGATCAGGAATTTTACAGAACACAGAATCATACCAAAACTTATACTTCAGCTGAACTTAAAAGGTTTTGTTCCACTTCAGGATCTCCTGAAAAATGAGAAAAAATACCCTCCTCTAACATCTATAAATGGCACATCAGTTCTTTGTCATGCAACCAGCTGACACTGACTTCCAACAAATGTTACTACATAGAATCATAGAATAGTTTGGGTTGGAAGGCACCTTAAAATCATCTAGTTACAAACCCCTTGATATGGACAGGGAAATCTCCCACTAGACCAGGTTGCTCAATGCCTCATTCAGCCTGGCCTTAAACACAGACTTATCACAAGGCCATAGACATAGCATTTTCTAGGCACCTGAATTAGCTCTCCCCTTTTCAGTCCTGCTGAAACATCTTCTTTTGACATGTAGGCTTCAAATATATTCTTCTTCCTCCCTCGAGTGGGTTTATTTCGATTCTTCTTATCACTCGGTGTTGTAGCAGCAGCATAGGATCCTCCTGCAAACAAAAATTCAGAAGTATTATCTTGCCCACCAAACTTGTCGACATCCCTTAAGAGCAGCTATACAGAGGTTTTGTACTCAAAGCTGTATTTCTGAGAAGAGATTGCCTAGAAATACTGGCACCTGACTTCAGAGCAATGAAAAGTCTGGAGTAATCATATTTTACAAACAATCAACAGTCTTTTACAACTCATTTTTGAGTTAAAGAGCATTCATCCCAGCCCATCCTTCAATAGTGCTGAGCACATGCTTCGACGCAGCTTATTCCTGAAGCGTGTATGCACTCTGCTTTAATACCTCTGGGAGTTCCCAGTTGTCTAGGATTTATTCTGCTGTCTGAATTGTTCATTGTTTCCGCCTGTGATTCAGAGAGTTGCCTCTTCCTACTGAAGCTCTGGGGAGTTCTTGAAGATTCAGAGTTGTTTCTGGTCCTTGCAAGCCCTCTCTTTTCTGCACCTGAAATCAAACACAGGTTTGAAACAACATGAGAGGGAAGAGGAACCCCATTGCCAGCTTGTGGTCCTGGTGAAGCTCATGGTCTGCCAGTACTTCAGTACAAATTGCAACTGAGAGTCATGCTTTTTATCCAAAAGAAACCACGTCTTCATAAGCTCATTTGTAATCTGTTGGCTCTTTGTGCCTCTTAAACCACCACTAATTTATTTTAGCATAAATAAAACTCTGGAAATTACGATACTAGAAGTTGGACACAACCCTTCCAAAATCCTGGGAAATTCATTAGAGCATATAAAATGTGAAATTGTTAAACGGTTGCCAAAGCCCCTGCCTCCACTCCACTAAGCCCCCAAACAGTGAGAAAATACAACTTCCCTACAACTTAAGTAGCTCAGAAATATAGGAGGAAAAAAAAAAATCTAAACAACCCATCATGGAATAATTAACTTTAGAGCTACCAGAGGCAACATGGCACACGGTGACACCCCAAAGCAATGCCAAGGCTCCAAGTGCCCAGCTTGCTCAAAATAGGCCACGATCATATGAAAATATTCTGCAAAGACTCACCCCTTCTTTCCCCTGCCATCACCTCAGCCCCTTCCCTACAGCCAGGAGAGCAAGCAGCAGCTTCCAAAGCGTATGCCAACGCTGTTCCATGGATCAGCACATTGGAATGCAACCCAGCGCCGTGCAGCTGCCCTCTTGGCCCTCCACCTGGATACTGAACATGTCATCACAGCTTTGCCTTCCAGCCCCTCCTGGCTACGCTCCCTGGGTCCAAGCTTGTACCTGCAAGTCAGAAAACGTGCAATGCCAGCTTATGTGCTATGGGGCTGTCCAAGTTACAAGGCAAATTTTTTTAGGTACACTATCCTTCACAAACGAGGCTGCAGATTGCTTCAGACAATCAAACTGAAGCAGTGAGGGAGCTAAAAACCAGTTTTAAAAATCTGTACTCAAGGAGACATATTTAAAAACATGGTGCAATAAGAGGAAATTGCTATTTTACTGGGTCACAAACAAAAACTTTTATATATAGTAAGCAAAACAGCAGGAGGGGGAGAGATGCTCCTAGTCCCAGGAGAGGAGACAACAAGACAGGTGGAGGGACAAGTCAAGGTGCTGGGCTCAGACCATCTCTGGAGGGGATAAATGCCACAATTCAAATGAGATGTTGAAAGGCAGAGGGGGCTTCTGTGTTCAATGATGATAAGGATTAAGGGCTATGTAGTTTGGCTGATTTGCCATGGTCAAGCTTTCCATAATCTCTGCATGCACTGAGGGAGGAGACTTTCAGTGGGGGGTTGCAGCTGTAAAGTGGCAAGAGTCAGATGCAAATTTGGGTTCCAACTGGTGCCTCACAGAACCACCTGTAAGGACCACAGGATGAGAAGGAACTAAAATTAACTGACTTTCAAACACCTAATCAACTGTTCTGCAAATACCATAAGAGCCAAGAGATTAAGTTCAAAAATAGACACCTAAAAGGGCAGACTAAGAGAGAGCCAAGCAGAAAAGCTTTTGAATAGGCAACACAGTTGGCTATGGGAATGTTTTTCAGAGGCATTTTGGTGAAGGAAGCTGACTTAAACTGCAACAGGCAGGACCTTAGGAATATTAGCAAAAAAAGCAATGCACAAGGCTGATCATCCAGAAAGGCCACACAATCTGCTTCACTGGAGGTTCTTAAAATCAGGTGAGGCAGACATCTGCCAGAATTGGTCTAAAAAGAGTAGTTTTTTCCTTGAGGTAGTGAAATGGATCACACAAGCTCATAAGGTCCTCTAAAGCCCTTGTTTCTATGACAGCAAGTCACAGAAAATACTACTATGAATTAAAGATCTGGAATAAAAAGGAGGCTAAACCTCAATGTGTAATTAAGAAGGAGCCAAAAAAAAAAAGCAGAAAATTAAGATGCAGGGATGGAAGAGAAAAAAAAATAGTTGAGAAGTGAGCTGAGAGCCAGAATTAGCCCATGCAGAGCAGAGTTGCTCCAGCACCTACAGTAGCCATCAGTTCAGGATGTCTGGGGCCAAAAATAATGCACAGCAAGAGCAACAAAGGATGGGGAAGCACATTGTGCTGAAGGGTAGAATGGCTTTGGCTTGCTCTGCAAGCAGGATTTTTAATCTTCTCAGACTCAGACACAGACTTGAATGAAAAAAAAACCACCACAAATGAACAAGCTTTGCTGCAACATCACTGGCTCACAAGTCAGGTCACTTCAGACAAGTACATGTCCCCATTGGCCATGATGTCTATGGCTGAACAAAACCAGCCCCATTACAAAGCCACAGACAACTGACACGATCAGCATTCAACTGGAACACACTGAATTCTGCATTACTTTAATTTCTAGTATTTCTCTTTTTAAAAGGGAAGGAGTTAACTACAGGTTGCCATCTGTTTCAACTAGATTCAATATTTGCTTCTGTAACCACCCATCCCCTAAAACTAGGAACCAGAAATACTTCACATGGTGGACTTTCCTGCTGTCCTGACTGATAAAGGGACATCAATCCCCAAAGCAAACTATAACCTGACAAGTCTAGAGATAGCCAAGAATATATTGAAACCATCCTTTTAGAAATAACATCTATAATTAACTTAGTTAAACTCTTCCAGCACTAAGCATGTCAAAAATCTGATGTTTTCCATGTTGTGTAAGTTGTAATAAAATCCTTTAAGGTAAGACATCACACTATGCAATAAACTATTCTAGACATCAAACTAATAAATTACAAGATAAGTAAACTATAACAAAAATTTAATATCACTTCAGTAGATGGGAGACTGAAGTGTAGTTACAGGGAGTGGAGGGTGATGGGTACCTCCTAACAGAAGAGTTGAAGGAGCCATAGTGCACCAAACATCTGCTTGTGACAAAACACTCAAGCTTGATCATGGAGCATGAGAAACAGATGTATTCACAACACACAAACACAACATGTTGGGCTGCCTAGGATTTTTAGATGTTCCCTATTTCCAATGAGAAACAATACAGGAGTAATGATTTGAGGAAAGGTGGTTGCCTCCTCATTGCCTGAAGTCCTCAGGAGGGAGTGAGGTTGAAATAACCCAAATATCTGTATTAGGTGAGGAGGCTGTCTACAAAGATGACAGAAGGACACCTAAATAGGATGAAGTGTCCTACACAGGTAGTAGGGAAGTACCTCAAGCTAGCCAAGGAAAAGCACCTGTAGGAAGCAAAGATACACAATCAGGAAAAGGAGCAAAAAGGATGGAGCTGGGGGCTGGCTCCAACCCGAGAGCCCATTCCATCCATCCCACATGACAGCAGCAGTGGCTGGTTGAGCTCCACTGAAAGGACAGCACTGGAACTCAATCTCAAATCCAAACCATCACACTTCATCTCCATCACAACAAAACGACATCACACAATGCACATTGTGGTGTTTAAACATAAGTACTCATTAATCTTCTCTTATTTTTGAGAAAAAAAAACACACACAGAGGCAGCTTCCCAGAATAATTGATCTGGCTTACAGTAAGAGAGGAGGTTTGATGTCTTAAATCAGCTTATTTTGACATCATTTATACAAAACCACTTTATAGTTCAGGTTTTGAAAAGTATTGCATATAATTAAATCTACATCTATTAGTCAGTTAATCAACTACATGTCCAACTAAATCAACTGAAACGTTCAACTAAACATGAAGTTGCAGAGCCAGAAAGTATTTAATTTTGTATTAAAATTTGCATAGTGCTTTGCACAAGAAAGAAGCAAGATCCTCAATTTTATTTATGAAAAATGTAATATTTACAACTGCCCTCTGACACCTGATAAACTACGTGATTACTACCAGCACAGAAGAAAAGTATTCCTCACTCAATTTTCATCAGCACATCTATGACTCCTTGGACAACTCCCTTCCAGGATTAAGCAAGAATTAGTTTAGCTTGAGAGATATAAGTGAATTCCACGATACGGACATCTTGGTGCAGTTTTTCCCTCTCTTACCAAAGTATCTACCCTGTCACTAGGCATTTTTACCTCTAACCAAACTTCCAGCTTGGTTAACGTCTACATTACTTACATTTAACCCAGTTCCCTGGAGTGGGCATGTCTGTGACAGCACCACAACAACTGTGCTGGTATCGCCTCTAGAAGTTTCAGACTCTTACCCCACTGACAGTACCACAACACCTAATAGTTCCCTTTTACATTAAAAAAAAATATGGAACTATGTCAAAAGCATTGGATGGGACACTACTTTTACAAATTTTCCAACACAAAATACTTCCATCTATTACTTACCTTTATCAGCCCATAACTGGGCACCAACCCCTCCACTAACTCTGCTGTTACCAAGAGGATTTTCCATTGCTTCCCAGCATTAGATCACGATCTAGATATGTAAAAGAATCTCTCAAATACCACTGCCCTACAGTTAGCATAAGCATGAGAAGAAACAGAAGTATATCCTCAGAACTGATAGCATGCTATAAAATAATTCATTATCCGTTAATGAGACACTCTCAGCACACAGTTGCTAAATATTTGCCCATATTTCTACAGTGTTTCATTTCACTGCTGACACATTTCAATGACCTCAACCAATTTCCTTCAACCCTTCCAAGAGGTTCCCTGATATTTAATCCCTTAAGACAACCCAGCTATGCACTTAGGATACACTCATGAGGTAGAAGGCATAGCAGCTATTAAATGAAGGCTCACACAACACTGCCTTACCTTCAAAAGAAGGAATTAGCTGACTAAAGCCTATGAGAACTACTCTGATACCAACCCTCGCTTAGTTCTGCACTCGCATTTTGAAGTCAGACTAGGTTAAGAATGGCAAGAAAGCTAAATAAAGCATATTTTTCATTCCTTACTAGAGACTCAAGGAATTGGAGTCCAACCACATGGCAGCCCAAGGCATCATTCCACAGATCTCTAAATTCAAGATGGCTCCTGGCAGAGCTGACAAAGCAAGTTTTAGAAACCATCTACTATAATACTTTAAAAAACAAATACTCTCTGCAACCTACCTGCAGCTTCATGAGCCACTACAAATGCTGGCACATAACAAGGCATAGTCATAATCCTGACACAAGAGTTCACCTGATGTTTTGTAGATGCATCTAGAACCCGAAAAAAAACCCAGATCCTACATAGCCCATAGAATCATAGAAT
>VZTY01020771.1:4469-18020 GCA_013400935.1 Turnix velox
CCCTCAATCCCTGGAGGTGTTTAAAGCCAGGCTGGATGAGGCACTGAGCAACCTGGTGTAGTGGGAGGTGTCCCTGCCCATGGCAGGGGGTTTGGAACTAGATGATCTTGAAGTTCCCTTCCAACCCAAACCATTCTATGATTCTATGACCACAGGCTGAGCCCAGTTGTCTTTTCCACTGTGCAAATTTCCTCATCAATGAACCCAAATCATCATAAATCCATCCCCCATCATCACCTCAGGCACTGAACAAAGAACTGGACTTTGTCACAGCTCAGCAATTTTCTGGAGAGAGATGGTACCTCTATCTCTGCAGATGGATGGAATTAATGGTGATGGTGAGGAACATGGTGAGGATGGGTTGCTCAGGATGGTTACCTGCCTTCCAAAACTTCTCCTCCTGTCTCCAAATTCAACCACCCCTTTACAAACATGCTGGAAGTTTGAGCTGGGTGATGCCAGCTTTGGTGGCACCTGCCTTGATATCTCAAGAGAACCAGCCCACCTCTTGGCAGAGCCTTATTTAGGGAATTCTTCTGAACCTGGGGGTGAAAAAGCTTTGATTTTGTTGCTGTTGCTGCTGTTGAAAATGGTTTGTTTGCTAGTAAATTCAGGGGATGGCTGAGATAGCACATTTTGTGTTGTTTGGAACAACCATAATGGAGGATTAAAATGCTGACAAGCTGGAGGGAGGATGATGATTTGGTTGCTTTGCAGCGAGGCAGCAGCAGCTGCTTCCAGGGAATTCCTGCTTCCCTCCCTCTCTCCTCTCCTGAAAATGCTTTTGATGCTCACATACCAAATTTGCCATGAGGATTGTTTTCCCCTGCCCTCTGCCCCTTCCTTTACCTTTTCTCTGATAGAATCATAGAATAGTTTGGGTTGGAAGGGACCTTAAAGATCACCTAGTTCCTCTCCAGAAAATCTCTTTCCTCTCCAGAAAATGCTTCTACCCTCCTGCTTTTGATGCTCACATGCCAAATTTGCCATGAGGATTGTTTCCCCCTCCCCTCTGCCCCTTTCTTTACCTTTTTCTCTGATAGAATCATAGAATAGTTTGGGTTGGAAGGTGCCTTAAAGATCATCTAGTTCCATCCCCCCTGCCATAATCAATCTGGACGTTTCCACAGGGAAAAAACCTCAAGTGAAACTCCCCTATTGGAGGGTAAGATGAGTCTCAGCACTCAGTGTGCTTGTGGACTTTACAAGTTTTCTTATAAAATGCTCCAAACCACATTAATAATGTTTTTAATTCATGATTTTCACACCTCTGGGGGTCAGGTCTGGTTTAGTGGTTTTTTTTTTTACTGGTATTCCCCTGGTTGTGCCAAGAGCAAACAGACTCCCCTTTGGGCCATGCTTTGCCTTCCCTTTGCCACCTCCAACCCCTGGAAAAACAAACAGGGGCTCCCTAAGTGCAATTAGCATCTGTGGAATGCAGGGAGAGGGGGGGATTAATCATTCATAAACTAAACAAATAGTGTTCTGATCCCATTAGCCAACAGGCAGCATCTCCAGTTAATTTACTTGTGTTTGAGGTGTCTCTATTAACCCCTTTTAATCAGCTATTATTCTGGTTAAACTCTTTGCTGGGCTGGGCTGGGGGAGGAAGATACCCTTCTGACATGAGATCAAATTAAGATTATGGAAAACTTGTCAGGAACCAAGAGCCTTGCATTTGTAATTGAGTTATAACCTAATTAAAAGGAGTGAAAAAAAAAATAAAAAATGAAGGGTTGCTCCTGAGGAGGGCTCCATGAGGATGCTCCTGAGCATCCTCTTCCCTCCACTGAGGTCTCTCTGCTGAATTTTATCAGCCTAAACTCAACCAGACAGGTGTCATCACCATCTGCCTTAATGTGCTCACCCCCTGACACCCCCAGCTTTGCTCTGTGGCTTCCTTTGTAGCTACAGTGGAGGTGAAAATCTAATTTATTTTTTCTTTTTTTAAATGTCAGGCACATGAGGCTAATAGACTTACTACTCTGCAGCCCACTCAATTCCTGGCAGTGGATACGTGTGCCTCAGCAGTGTGGCTGCCTGCTGTGGGACAGACTGGTCTTCATCTCCTCCTTTAGGCAGCATTTTCTCTAAAGAAAATACAATATTTTAGGCTGCTGGATGAAATCTCCAGCTTCCTGAAGTCATCTTCAGTGAGGAGTTTGTTCCTTCCAACAACCATGAGCTGGGAGGAGATGTATGAACCCTGGAGATGCTTCCAGCATGATGACAGCTGGATGGAGGGGTGACAACAGGTCAGATGGAGCATCTTCTCCTGCCCTGGCATCACTGTTCTGAATTTGAAGCCATGGGTGAACCCACCAGAGCAAGATTCCCTCCTGGGAGCAGCCAGTGGTTGGGTGCTGAGAGAACCCTGATGTGGCTGGCTTTGTTATGAGTTTTTCACCCCAAAAATGAGAGGAAAGGGCTGTCTCTTGTGTCACAGCAGCCATTGCTCACCCACATTTTAACCTTCTGGGTGGTATAACCCAAACCTTTGTCTCTCTGGGCAGCCCCAAAGGGAGGTTTGTGCTGGGTCTGAGCCCCCTGGGACAAGGAAGCCCCATATGGCATCTCAAATGCATTTAATTTTCCTCCAATTCAGGCTAGAATTCTAAGAAAAATTTGCAAGAAGAACTTGACAGCCTTGGTGCCAATTTATCCCTCTTCGTCCTGGTGTTCCCTCCATGCAACCACCTAAATCAAGGAAAAGGAGGAAAGTTTCACCTGGGCTGTGTGGATCCCAGTAAAGCAAAAGGTAAATAATTCTTTATTTTTGCTCTTCCTGGCTTCATGGGCTGCAAGGGTGAGAGCAGAGCCCTCCCTTTCTCACTCCAGTGCATAAATACTGCACCTTGAGGGATTCACTTGGGTTAATTTAGGAGCTACTTGAACTTTGCTTAAAAGGCGCCTGCGTGTTGCCATCCCTTGGAGTCACCCCATGTATTTGTCAGAGCTGAACCTGCAGTTCATTAGAGGTACAGAGTCAAGCTAATTATTCCCAGAAAGCCTGGTATAATTTTTATGAATTATGCATAAAACATTAACTAATTGTGAAGCTCCCAGATATATGTGTAGCCTGTGGGGGCAAACGCTTCCCCACTCGAGGGCTATATACACAAACACAAAGCAAACAGCACATGTATTTAATGCAGCATGGCAGGCTAATTCCTTAATCATGGGGTAGAATCAGAGATTCATCCAAGTTAGAAGACCTTTCAGATCATTGAGGACAACCATCAACCCACCTCTGACAAGAAATACCCCCTAAATCTTATTTCTAGGCATCATGTCTGCCCATTTCTTGAATATCTCCAGGGATCCAGTGTGCACTTGCAGCCCAAAAATGCTGGGTTGCATCAAGAGAAGTGTGGCCAGAAGGTCAAGGGAAGTGTTTTTGCCCCTCTACTGGGCTCTGGTGTGGCCTCAACTGGAGTTACTGTGTCCAGTTCTGGAGCCCTCAACATAAGAAGGACATTGAGATGTTGGAGCAGGTCCAGAGGAGGGCCATGAAGATGATCAAAGGGCTGCAGCACCTCCATTAGGAGGACAGGCTGAAGGAGTTGGGATTGTTCAGCCTGGAGAAGAGAAGGCTCAGGGGGACCTCAGAGGAGCTTCTCAATACCTGAAGGGGGCTACAGAAAGGCTGGAGGAGGATTTTTTAATATGATATGGGATGGAAGGACTAGGAGTAACGGATACAAATTGGAAGAGAGGAGATTCAGGCTGGAAAGAAGAAAATTCTTTATGGTGAGTGTGGTGAGACACTGGAAGAGGTTGTCCAGAGAGGTTGTGGATGCCCCCTCAATCCCTGGAGGTGTTTAAGGCCAGGCTGGATGAGGCATTGAGCAACCTGGTGTAGTGGGAGGTGTCCCTGCCTATGGCAGGGGAGTTGGAACTTGATGATCTTTAAGGTCCCTTCCAACCCAAACTGTTCTATGATTCTGTGACAACTCCACCACATTCCTGGGCAGCCTGTTCCAAAGCTTCATAACCCTTTCAGTGTAAAAATTTTTCCTAATATCCAATCTAAACCTGCCCTGATGTCATTTCATCCTATCCTATCACCTGTCACTTGGGAGGAGAGGTGGACCCCCACCTCTCTACAACCCCCTTTCAGAAGGTTCTCTTATTCTGAGAAGGTCTGTGTCTTGGATGGGATTCTGAGCAACCTGATCTAGTTAAAGACATCCCTGCTCATTGCAGGGAGGTGGGATTAGATGACCTTGAAAGATCCTTCCAACCCAAACCCTATGATTCATGCTGAGTTTCATGGATATTGGCCAAAACACCACCTTTTTTTCCAGCAGAGAGGTTGTAGAACAACCCTCCCCACCATGAGTAGGTACATCTTTATCTCAGAGCAGGTGCAGAGGCAGGAGATGGTGTTGGAAGGACAAATCCCAAACCTTCATCACACTCTCAACCCCCCAGGAGGTGCTGGGAAACCCCTCTCCTCCCATGGATGGTGCCCCAGGGCTTGATCTATGGACAGTCACTTGGAAAGATGCAGATCAGCACCAGTGGTCCTTCTCCTCCTCTGACAGATATTCATTTCAGAATTTGCCAGCATGCTTTGGAGACATAAAAATCAATAGAACAGAGGGAACAATAAAGTTTCATTGTTCAGTAATGAGCTATATGGCATCTATCACAAACTCCCAAAGTGCTGCTCCCTGCAAGATTCTTCTCCATTGTCTCCTTCTGGCTGAAGATAAAGAGCCTCCAGTGCTGGAGTTGGACCTCAGCTAAATAAGAGAAGGGAGAAATCTAAATTCTGGAAGAAGAGTGTCCTTCTGTGGCCAGATTTCATTGCTTCTTCCTCTTGTGTACCAGACAGCAGCAGCATGCCAATGCTCTCTACTCAAGCTCTGGAGATGGTTGCTGTATCCCAGATCTTGTCCTCCAAAGGCTACAGGAGTTCATGTAATCATGAAGTCTTTCCACATCCTGAGGATGTCCCCATCATTGCCACAGCAGATTGACAGTCATCCTGGTGCCAAGGGGCTGGCAGTGGTGGGAAGCTCTGGAGAGGATGGAGGAGACACCTCAAACCCTTCAGCTCCTTAGATGCTGATGTAAGTGATTAGATTTTTTTAAAACTTTTGAGAAAACAATAGATTATTGGAAAAAATGATGTCTGGAGGAAATAAAGGGATGGCTAGAGGTCAGCAATGGAGCTGCAAAGGGATGGTGGAAGAAACACAAGCAACAAAATGCCAGCAAGAACTCAGCTTGTCCTGAGGTTGACACACAGAAAACAGTATTTGGGGACCCACCAACCTCCTGGGTGGTGTTTCAGAGCACCAAGGGTGTTCTGAGGGCAGCAAGGGGGTTGGGATCACATCTCCAACCTCTGTGTATCCCCAGCTGCCCTCCATCTCCCCCAAAGCATCACCCAGAAAGCCATTTCTTCTCTTCACCCAGAGCAGCTTTTCAAAATCAAGTTGTACTTCATTTAATACTATTTTAACATAACTTTAAATCACCTGGGTTGCTTTTTTTTTCTTTTCTTTTCTGCTGAAGTAAGAGAAAGGAGCTGCTGGCTGCATTTCTGCTTTGTCTATTGAAAAAATAATAAAATAATTTTAAAAAAAAACCTTTAAAAGCTGAGAGCAGGCACAGGGGAACCCAGGCTCATCCCTTCCTCGTGCTCAAACTCCTTCATACCATCACGCTGGCAGGAAGAAATGTGAAGTCACCCTCACTGCCAGTTCTGGCAGGGTTATTCTCCACTTCTGATATTTTGACTGGGAGCCAAAAATGAAGGGCATTTGCATCTTGCAATTTTGCTGCTTGCTCCTCTTGCTTCTGTCACTGCAAACGACCTACGAGGAGCCAACAGGGAGGGGAGAGGAGGAGAAAAAGGAAGCTGAAAAGTTCAAGTCCTGTCCTAAAACATGTTTAGCCAGTGGGGAGGGAGCAATTAAAAAGCACGTGGATGTTTCATCTCTAGGTTTAGTCCAGATTTGCAAGGGTTTTGTGAGAGCACAAGTGGGAATTGGATTTCTCCCTGGAAAAAAAGGAAAAAAAAATAATAATTATCTACAATTAAAATAAATACAGCAGCCAGCTGCTCGTCCTGCACGTGGAGATGACTCTCATTAGCATCCATGCAGAGAAAGGATGCACCTTGTTTGTCTTTTTTCTTTCTTAAATTCATTAAAACAAGATTATTTTATGCCTTGAAATCTGGGGATGCTTCATGGTGAGTGGCAGAAATTACACAGGAGTGATGCTGAAACCTCACCAACATAAATGACAAAGTGAGGATCACTGTGAAATACTGAAAAAAAAAATCTTGAGGAAAAAAAAAAAACCTTCTTAAAGGCAGTTTTCCATAATTGCTCTGTGCATCTGCCAGGGCTGGGATATACTTTTTTCCTTTTTTTTTTTTTTTTCAGGTGTCAAAGGAAAGTCTCAGCAGTGAGGGAAGGAGCGTGCACTGCAGTCCTTGCTGCAATGCTTGGTGCATTACATTCACCTCCAGAGACTCCTCCTTGAAGCTTATAAAATGGTTAATTTTCCTAAGATAAGAAGAGTTTGCTGCACAGCAATCAAATGGAAGCTCGTGCACACCCAAGACTGCAGGCAGCAGCTCACCAAGTGCTGGTGTGGCATGAAAAAAGGGGGAAAAAAACAGAATGAGATGAAAAAAACCTTAATTTTAACTGTTTGAGGAAAATATTCTCCATCTACACCCCTTCTCTCTGCTTGGGTGACAATAAAAGTGTTGGCCCAGACTCTTCCATCCTGGTCCTGGACACCAAAACACCTTTCAAAGGGAAGAGGACAAAAACACACTGGTTTTGGAAGAGGGGAGTCCTATCTCAGCTTTCTGGGTATCATCAAAGCCTCTGGAGTGATTTTCCTGCCTGCAAACAGTAGGACCTGATGGAAGAAGAGGGCAGGAGGGACAAGCAGCCTGCAAATACCATAGGTACAGGATGTATGGAGAGCCAGACTCAACTCACTGCCTGGTTTGAATGCAAAAAGCCACTCACAGAGATGTAGAACTCCCAGGACTTCAGTTGCTCCACTGATTTTAGGTGCCCCAGTGAAAGAAAAAGCAGAATATAGGAGTGCTATGAACACCCAAACCCCTTTTGCCAGCAAATCTCTCCTTGAAATGCCTTATTCCATCAGAGAGGTTCATTTCCAAGCCACTGGGGTCATCCCTTCATGCCATGACCCTGTCACCAAAGCCACTGATGTTGTGGTGACCTACATCTCAAGGTCATGGTTGTATGTACTTGGCAAATGTGCTTGTTGTTCCTCTTCTTTTAAACACACTTCGAGGTGCTTGAAAGAAGAAAGTCTTGCCCTGCAGCTGTATTTTGGGCTTAATGGGGAGGATTTTACAGGTTGGATTAAGGTATAATGTTCTTGTTGGGTGGCATCTTCCTGGGTCATATCAAAATAGAGATTTCTCTCAAGGAATAGGGAAAGCCCTTTGGGATTCTGAAGCATTCCCTAGAGTGGGAAGGCAGGGGTTGGTTTACACAGGGTGTACACAGCCACAACTGCCTCCAAAGGGTGTCCCATCCCCCCCTACAGGTGATGACAGCATGGTCACATATAGGTCACTTTTAAAACAGAGCATCTGCCCCTTCCAAAAATAGTCAGGCACAGGTAGAAGTCAGGGAAGGTGCTTTATCCACCTCCTGTATGGCAGAGAATTCCCTGTCTGGTTCCTTGGGGTAGCAGGATGGGGGGCCAGCAGCCCCAGGACACACATCACTGACTCAGCAACTACAAGCAACTGGAAATAAAATGAAATAATAATGAAAAAATTATTCCAGGAGGTGGAATTGATCCCCAAGGAGGTCCTACAAACCTGACAGCCTCCCAGCAGCTCCACTTCACTCAAGTGGTTTCCAGGCAGCTCCAGGAGGGCAAAGAGAAGAGTGGCACAGGGAGTTTGCACTTGCTCTTGAAGAGCACCTTTGCCTTTTCCCAGGTCATTTCCTTTTCCACTTCTTCTCCAAGGGTTCTAATTTATTGTAGCTAAAAGTATTTATTTGTTTATTGGGGTTTTTTTCCTTCTTTTTATGGTGGATGAGGAACAGGGCAGGAGCTGGCCCATTTCTGAGCTCTGTGTTAGCAAAGCAGTAGCATTACTGGGAAAACTGCCTGTAGGAAGCTTCAGAAAACCCCCCCCATTGTGTTCTCCCCCCCAAAAAAACCCACTCTTATTAACTATTGCACTGTTGGATACTAAACAAATTACCTGAGTGGCTGCTTGGAGGCACTTGGGCTGCGGAAGAGGAGGATGATGTACTATTTGCCAGATATTTTCATAAGTGGGAGATAAGAGAGGCTGGAGGAGAGGGAATCGATGGCTTTTTTTAGATCCCTGGTGCTCCAGGCATCTGTCAATGGTGGGGAGTAAATATTTACTTTCCAACATAAAGTCCCTATAATCACTTTTCCCTCTGTCACTTGCAGCTTCTGAGTGTTCTTTACTCCACCGTGGATGTTTGCATTAGCTACTTGCAGGGGCCCTAAGATTCATACAGTTGTCAACTGCATTTTAGACTTGGGTTGACACTCCCAGGGTCCTGTGTCACCACTGCTGGGATTGCTAATGGCCAGGGAAGGGAGGGAGCTGGGATATTTCCCACAGCAAACAGCAGGCAGAGGTAAAGATGGAGCCTCAGCGTGAGGTGTTGGAATAATAAGCTCTCCCACGCTCATTAAATGAAGATTCCCTAGGGAATCCACAGCAGGCAGGTGTGGGCAAGGGATGGAAAGCCATGTATCAATGAGGGAAACTGAGATTTGGAGGAAGGAAGTGTTACTGAGCTCGTTTTACTGATGGGGGAACTGAGGGCTGGGAAGAGAAGGTGACCTTGCTCAAGGTTAGATGCAGGATTGTATCAGAGGATGAGGAGCTGAACCCAGATGGGTTGGACTTGATGATCTGAAGGGACCCTTCCAACTTGGGCCATTCTATGATTCTAGGATGTTTCTCTAAGGTATTTCTCCTTATTTTTCAGGGCATGGAGGGGAGGTGGAAGATTTGGGCTTGAAGGATGGATGCTGCTCCTCAACTCATCACTCTTGGTGCTCCTCAGCATCACTCAAACCATGGGCTGGGAATCCAGGATAAACAAATCCTGCCAGAGCAAATCATAGAATCATAGAATAGTTTGGGTTGGAAGGAACCTTCAAGATCATTGAGTTCCAACCCACCTGCCATGGGCAGAGACACCTTCCACTAGATCAGGCTGCTCAGTGCTGTGTCCAGCCTGGTCTTGAACACCTCCAGAGAGGGGGCTTCCACAACCTCTACTTCTCAAAATTTTAAAAAACAAGCAAACAAACATGGTATATGGCTTAAAGAACCCCCCAACAATAAGCTTTTCTGGGACATTTATCTCAGTTTACATCCCTGCTCCTGCGTGGGGACTGCTGGGGGTCAGATCCTGGCAGAGTGACCCCAAATGGATGGAGATCTTCAAACAAAAAGCTGCTTCTCAGTGTGTGGGTGGTGGGATGTGGGCAGCAAATCAGTCTTGAGTTCCTGCCCTCTGCTTTCCCCCCCTCCTTGCTCTTCCCTCTCTCCCCTCATCCCTCCTGCAGCCAGTGGTCAGCGTTCTCAGCGCCCCGGCGCGTTGACATGCCTGAAATATCTCTGCTTGGCTGCCTCTACTCTTTGGATGGATTTTGCTGCTCTCTCACCTCTCCATGAGAGAGGCACATTCATCTGTCAGCTTATCAGAGGAATTTCCAACAACCCGTGGCAACGTTACAAGTCTCAATCTTGCTGTAAGTACCTCAAGCCAATTAGCATACACCGTGTTTGCTCCTCACATCCTGCACCAGTGGCCTGAGGGCTTCTTTTTTTTTCCCCTTCTACATCATCTTTTTTCCTCTACATCATCTTTTTTTTTCTCTACATCATCTTTTTTCTTTTTCTTTTCTTTTTCTTTTTTTTTTTTTTCACTGATAGTCAATAGGAGCACAGAGCAGAATCCACCCAGCATTGATGGGGCATGAGAGAGGATCTGTAAGGATCACAGAGGGTTCATCTACATTCACCTACACATCTCTCTATCCCAGACAGTGGGACACCCCTAGGACCCTTCATCCATCTCTCTTTGGGTAGTGGGAACCTCCCTGAACCCCACATCTCTCCAAATCAGACAGTAGGACCCCCTGGGACACTGAATCCCTCAGTCACTCCCTACCCCATCCAGCTGGTTGAAGAGGGATGTGGGGAGCTTAGAGGGGGGGGTCCCAGTGGCAGAAGGATGGATACTGGGAGATAAGGGGGTCCTGATGGTGGGGATCCCAGTAGCAGGGTGATCTTGAGGGGGTCCTTGTGATAGAGAGCTGTGGCAGAGCATAATCACAGAGCTGGAGAGATGCTGGGGACCAAGGAGAGTTCCTAGGGGGTCAGAAGGATGCAGGAGGTCATGAGAAAGGTCCTGGCAGTGGAAAGGTGAAGGGTTTGGGAGGAGTGGAGGGATGCGTGATCCCAGAAAGGTCCTATCACTCAGGGGATGGATGGATGCAGTGTTCTAGAGGGTCCCACTGTCCAGACTGGAGAGATATGGGGTTCAGGGAGGTTGGATGGAGGGTCCTAGGGGTGTCCCACTGTCCAGACTGGAGAGATATGGGTTTCAGGGAAGTTTCCACTACCCAGAGAGAGATGGATGCAGGGTCTTAGGGATATCCCACTGTCCAGGCTGGGAAGATATGGGGTTCAGGTAGGGTTCCACTACCAAGAGAGAGATGGATGGAGGGTCTTAGGGGTGTCCCACTGTCTGAGCTGGAGAGATGTGGGGTTCAGAAAGGTTCCCACTACCCAGAGAGAGATGGATGGAGGGTCCTAGGAGTTTCCCACTGTCTGGGATAGAGAGATGTGGGGTTCAGGGAGGTTCCCACTACCCAGAGAGAGATGGATGCAGGGTTCTAGGGGTGTCCCACTCTCTGAGATAGAGAGATGTGGGGTTCAGGGAGGGTCCCACTACCCAGAGAGAGATGAATGCAGGGTCTTAGGGATGTCCCACTGTCCAGGCTGGAGAGATGTGGGGTTCAGAAAGGTTTCCACTACCCAGAGAGGGATGGATGGAGGGTCCTAGGGGTGTCCCACTGTCTGAGCTGGAGAGATGTGGGGTTCAGAAAGGTTTCCACTACCCAGAGAGAGATGAATGCAGGGTCTTAGGGATGTCCCACTGTCCAGGCTGGAGAGATGTGGGGTTCAGGGAGGTTCCCACTACCCAGAGAGAGATGAATGCAGGGATCCAGGGTTGTCCCACTGTCTGAGATAGAGAGAGGTGGGGCTCAGGGAGGTTCCCACTACCCAGAGAGAGATGAATGCAGGGTCTTAGGGGTGTCCCACTGTCCAGGCTGTAGAGATGTGGGGTTCAGGGAGGTTCCAACTACCCAGAGAGAGATGAACGCAGGGTCTTAGGGGTGTCCCACTGTCCGGGATAGAGAGCTGTATAGGTGCTTCTGGCCGGGAGTTGCTGAAGCTGCTGTTTCCCACGAGTGCCCTCTCCTGGAAAAGGCTGTCTCGCCACTCGTGTGCCCTTCCCAACCCCCCCACAGTGTGAAACACTGGATTCACCAGCAGTGATGTCTCACAGGTCACACTCTGCTGTCTTTCCATCATCCCTTGAGAGGACACTTTGGATACAGGAACCCTCTCGGTGGTACCACTCTCCAGCCATATCCTTAGCATTTATTTTGGGGGAAAAACTAATCCTTTTAGTGCACCAACTTCCTCCTGCTCAAACACAGAGTTGTTCTTGCCCATGTTAGCCAGGTGGTGGACAACAATCCTCCTCCATACTAGCACATCCATGCTGAGCATCCCGAAGGAGAAGGAGCACCCACCTTCTGCATTCCCATGTGGTTTTTTTGAGGTAGATCCATGCATTTTTCCAAAAATTTGGTTTAAAATCTTCAGGTTGCCCCAGAAAAGCCAACCTGTGGCCATGATGGGGTGTTTTCCCTCCCCAGGAGGATGCTTCTCATGCAAAAATGAATCTCTCACCCCTGGGGTTGGTTTCCTGTGGGTGAGGATTGCACCCAACTGCACAAATCTCTCTCTTTCCACCCCATGACTTGGGAAGAACACTCCAGGCCAATGATTCCTAAATAAAAAACCCTACTTTTGTTTGAAACTGGGGTAGCAGCAGCTTCCCCATGACTGCAGCAATAGCTATTCTTCCAAGCAATTAAAAGAGCCAGTGAACCGATGGCTGGTGGGAAGGCAAAGGTCCTCCCCACTGTGAGATCCAGGCAGATGAACCAGTTAAGAGGAAACTCAGGCCAATTTATTTCTTGATGGATAATGATGGGAGTTCTCACCAGGGATGGGCAATTTTCTCTTGATGAAAACCTGCCTTTCCTGATTTGTGGGGTTATCTGTCTTTCTCAACTCCAGGGCCCTTGCCAAACTCATAGGCAGCCCCGTGAAAGTGGCAGGTCCCACAAGAGCCATGGATTTTAATATGAAGGAGTTTGCTTTGCCCTGGAACCAGGAGTGGTTTCTCCATGCTGACAATCCATAAAAGACCTAATGACCCATCAGAGGGAAGTTAACCACCTCGGTGGCCATTCCAGACAGAGAATTTGTTTGGGTTTTTTGCCCCTCCTTGCTCCAGAGTTTAATTTCTGGAGATGATCTTTAGGAGAGAGTTAGATCTTCAGAGATCTTTTAACACTGAGCAATTAAAAATCAGGCTGAAGGGTGGCTCAGCCTTTAAATTTAAAAGCCCAATTTGTCAAGCCAGGCTTTGCTAAAGAGCTGTGACACCTTCAGCAGCCTCTGACAGTCTCCTCACATCCCACAAAGTAGATTTTTCGAGCAAAACCCCATCGTTGCTTTCACCAAGAGCCTGCAAAACCAGCTGCTAATTTGAGGGAAACTTTTGTCTCCTGGCTTAATTGGCTCTGCTTCTAATTTAGTGCCTTATTAGAAGAAAACTGTTTAGACCTCACTGTATTTTTGTGATCTATAGTTAACATTTGTGTTTAGCTGGGGTTTGCCATCCCAGCTTCATTCAGACCACAAGAAATGGTTGGAAATATTTAAAAATCAACTCTGTTGAGGTCAGAACCTTTCTGGGATGCTGGGGATGGAGTGGGATGAGGAAGATCTCCATCACTATCATCTTTACAACGGGATTTTCATGGGGGGGGGAGGGGGGTGATTCTGGTTACTAAAGGTGGTTTCTGAGCACAGAATTCCTCCCAAATCATCACTGCCAAGGGGGTTTTCCACCAAAATTATCCCCCATCAGCAGCCAAAAGCAAAAGGGTGGGTGGTGGGCAGGGCTTTGAAGCTTTGGGTGTCCCAGCTGAGAACTGAAGTGGTTGTCACACATGTGACCAGCATCTTGCAGCCAGAGAAAAGGTTTTGTCATCAATCCCCCAAAATCTTCCCTTCCTGCCTCTAAAATGAACTTAAAATCCATTTATTCAGGGGTTTGTGAGTCCTCCTCCCTCCAAGAGTCCTGCTATGCATTGAGCATCATCTCTTTTTTTTTTCTTTCCTCTCCTTTTTTTTTCCTTTCATTTTTTCCCCCCTTCTTT